>NBIL01133984.1:0-14787 GCA_002752925.1 Viola pubescens var. scabriuscula | reverse complement strand
TTTTTAGTTAAATGGATAATTAAAAAATCGCGAAGGGAGTAATGTATTTTATATTGAAAATTGTATTTTTACATTGAAATTGAAACTACTATTCAATAACTTAAAAAATGTACTCTTTTACGACAGTTACATCTGAACGAAAATAGTATAAGAATGCATGCTTTATAAACAATTAAATTAACAGTAGTTCGATAGGAAAAGCAAGAAATTAAGGAAATGTGTTGAAATTTGTTGTGAAAATAATGATAGTCATGAAAAGTAATCAAGACATGGAGGTGTTTGTTTGTTGTAAAGGGAAGGGAACAGAAGGAAAAGTCACAGCTGACAATTGGCAGTAGAGTAGGAGACCGGCATTTAACATTGTACACATCAAAACTTATGACGACCAACATAATTAATATTGACGACGAATTAACATTAGTTCTGTCGACATTCATGTTTACATACTCAATCTCATGTCTCTCATCCGCCCCATCGCTCGTGTGGGGGTGGGTAGCTATAGTGCTAGCTAGCTACCAATACATACCTACCCTATATTGCTTGTTAATGCACGTACATAATTCATTCAGCCCTATACACATGGAGTAATTAATTAGTCACCATTAGATAGATCATTCATGATAGCTTATTCATCATTTACATACAGCCCTATACGACTTGATAGATAGAAAAAATCACGTTAAAAAAATCATCTATACTTCTGAAGTTCAGTAAAATTTAAACAAGAATAATTTTATGTTCATGTAAATGACGTAGAATGCCCAAAAATATACTGATCACACTTATCCTATCAAATGAGCATTAAAACAAAACATTGATTCAAAAGTAACATATAAGGGGCAACGACAAATAATTGATCTTATATTCGAGACTAAAAAATAAATAAAATTACGCCAAAAAAATTATATTTTTTTTAGTCCGAAAAGACTTAGATGCGAATAGACTCGTTATGCTTAGAAAGAGACGTAGGAAGGAAGCATAGAGATATTGAAAAAGTAAAATTTTAAATGAAATTAATTATAACCAACTACCTAGATATAGATTAATAGGTTTTGTTTATCCCAAAAGTCATGTCTTGTATAGATGTTCACTATAGAATATAGGTAGGTTTACACACTAGCAAATTGAGGCCCCCCTTGCGGGGTTAGGTTTGATTAGATTTTTTTTTTTATGTATACGAGGATAAATTAATTATTTAGAAGTTTTGTTGGGAAAAAATACGAATACGGATATTACATTAATTATATTTGATTAAAATTTATTTGCGAATATAAGAATTAAATTATAAAACTAAATTAAAATGAAATTTTTTTACGGACATGAGAATTAAATTAATCTTTTAGAATTTTAATTAAAAATGATTTACGAACGTAGAGATTTAATTAATCAATTAAGTATTTAATTGAGAATTTTCACAAATCTGGGAATTAAATTAATTATAAACGGGTTTGATTAGAAAGCTTTTACAAATACAAAGATTTTTTTTTTTTTTGGTTTTGAAGATTTCTAATGTCTAACTAATAGGAAAAAGGGAAAAGGGAAAAGAGAGAATAAATTGGTTTAGTCGAAACACAAAAGTATTGCTCAAAGCAGGTAATCTCTCTGTATATAAAAATCGAACTCAATTAAAAGCATTAATTATATCTTTAACTCCTTATATCCTCCAAATAAGTGAATCCCTCCACTAATTGTGACAAACTAAAATCCACATTTTTGGATGAATACCACACGTGGCCGGAAACCATAGTTTATTAGTATATTGAATAAAATTGAACAAACGATTTTAATTAATTTAAATAAGGATTTAAAGTTATAAAACTCTTGGCTAAAACCCAATACTACAAATTGTTTAATTATTATTAGCGTTGAAGATAGAATGAAACTTGTTTGAATGAGAGAATTCGGTAATATTTTTTAAATAAATTAAGAAAAAATTAAGAAATTACAAAATAGATCACATGTGGACACATTTCTTCAATTTGTAATTTCTTCAACATTTCCAAATATTTATAATGTATGTTAAACAAACAAAAAAAGCCGACCTTAAAAAAGCACCATTTAATGTTATCATAATACTCTTTCTGGTCTATTTTATTTAACGCTTTGGGTCAAAAATCTTATAACCAGTTAATTGATGTTCTGAAGTAAAATATTGTGTTTTAGTTCACAGTTTTCTTTCCTTCTTTGTCGTCTGTTATGTCCAATGAAAAAACAATCAATGAAGAAAACAATTAATGAGAAGTCATAATTTTTTTTCTACCTAGTCATGACCTACCGTCACCACCACCAAACTAGCCAAATGTATTAAGAAATTATGAAAAGTAACATGAAGAGTATGATGACGTGGAATAAAGAAATTCAATGAGATTGTTGCAAAAATGATTCAAATATTAGTCGTATTTTTGTCTAAAAATGGAAGGGTGACAATCTCACCACCATTTCTCCCATTCCTCCAATTGTTTGGTCTATTAGGAGTTTTAGGAGCCAAATCCGGGTAAGAAAACAACAATGTTGTTGAATTCAATCTCACCCAAACAAACATTACATCAGTAATAACAACCAAATAATCAAGAATTAAAAAAAATTAATTAACACCAATTAAAAAAAAATTAAAAAATTAAAAAATTAAAAAAAAAGGTCAGTTAATGACACAAACTACTGTATGACAAAACAACTCTTGGTTTTTTTGTTTGTTGGTATAAAACACAAAAATCTTTTAAAAAATACCCATTTCACATACTACCACTGCAACACAAAACAAATAAAAGAATATTATTGAAAAAGGGAAAAAAAAAACAGAAAACATAATAAAGTTTCTGTCTTTGATTGTTTTCTGGATTCCCTCCAATCTCCTTTTTTCTGGGTTGCTGCAAGAATGCGGCTTTTGTTCTTGAAAACTTCATTGCAACATAAAGGAAGAGAGAGAAAGTGAGAGAGACAGACAGAGAGATAGACATATATATTAATGAAGGAAGAGAATAGGCAAGGGAAGAATGCCAGAGAGGTGGGGAAGGAAAAAGGTAGAGTCTTTATAGTTAGAGAGAGACAGAGAAGAATAGAGAGAGAGGATGAGCAAAGACGACAATGGCATTCCTAGGTCTTGGGAATCATCATTAAGGAAATCAAAAGCATTCACGAAGAAAAGGGCTCATACAATTTTTGGGAGCAACATGTCAGCAGCAGTAGCTCATGTAGACGATGATGAAGATGGAGCTGATCCTGTTCCTTATCATGCAGAGAAGCTCCTACCCAATGGCGATTTCTACACAGGTTTTTGGCTTGATGATCTTCCTCACGGGCAAGGTAAGTATTTATGGACAGATGGGTGTATGTATGTAGGTGAATGGTTTAAGGGTAAAAAAATGGGGAAAGGTAAATTTAGTTGGCCTTGTGGTGCTACATACGAGGGTGATTTCAAGAGTGATTATATGGATGGTAAAGGTACGTATACTGGCTCTGTTGGTAACACATATAGGGGTTCTTGGGTCATGAATTTGAAACATGGGCATGGTGTTAAGAGTTTTTCAAATGGGGATCATTATGATGGTGATTGGAGAAGAGGGTTTCAAGATGGGCATGGGAGGTATCAATGGAAGATTGGGAATCATTATATTGGTCAATGGAGAATTGGTAAGATGAATGGGAATGGGACATTGATGTGGAGCAATGGTAATAGGTATGATGGGTTTTGGGAGGAAGGGTTGCCTAGAGGGAATGGAACATTTAGATGGTCTGATGGGAGTTTTTATGTTGGGGTTTGGAGTAAAGATCCTAAAGAGCAGAATGGGACTTATTACCCATCTGGGTCTATCTCAGATAATTTGGAGTGGGATCCTCAAGAGGTGTTCACTATAGAATTGAATGATTGCTGTGTCTCTCTTTGCGAAAAGGTGCCGATTTACCCATCACAGAAGTCGCTATGTTTGCCTGATGGAAGGCCCAGGAGGGTATCTGTGGATGTAAGGTTAAGTAATTTTAGCGCGGCTTCATTAGATACTGGTGATGCTTACAATAATGGTGGTGAGGGAGATTGGAGAGAAGGAGACTTTGGTTATCTTCAGCTTGAAGATTTCGATCCAAACATATCCAGACTGAGAAACCAGCCCTTGAGGAAGCAAGGTGTGACCATTAAAAAGGGGCACAAGAACTATGAGCTCATGCTCAATCTGCAGTTGGGAATCAGGTATTGGAAATTTTGTAAAATACCTGTATTTACTCTGTATGATCCTTTTGTTATGCTTTCGTTTGTATTGATTAGAATTAGAATTAGAATTGTTTGTTAGAATGGTTTTATGTAATGGCTTTAAATGTATATGCCTCATTCTCTCCTAATCTGTTCTTGTTCTGAATTTGCCCAACCGCATGCTCTTGTGTGGATTTTGTTTCCCATGTCAAGTATAGTTTATGTGGAATGCAGCTTTTGTTTTGAGTAACATGTAGAATGCAATTTTGGGTGTTCAATGGATGGTTGGTGCTTATAGCTTGTTATGCTGTAAGATGTTCTTAAATAAATTTTCTTTTATTCCTGGCAAACAGTTGAAGGAATTGTTTACATGATGACTTGTAAGTTCAACATGCTCTTTCTTATTATCCTTAGAAATTCATGCATCCTTTGGTTTAATCTTTGATTGATTTCTGGTGGCTGTGCAGACATTCAGTGGGACGGCCAGCTCCAGCAATATCTCTTGATCTGAAATCTTCAGCTTTCGATCCGAAGGAAAAAGTTTGGACTAGATTTCCATCAGAAGGGTCAAAGCACACTCCACCTCACCAGTCTAGTGAGTTTAAGTGGAAGGATTACTGCCCTGTTGTTTTCAGGTAACTGCTCGAAACATGGTTGCTTTTTTTCTTCCCGTGTTTTGGTGTAATTGCCAATCCAAATTCACAGTAACTATAGTTGTTTTCAATTATTGTGGTAGTATGTTAAGTGGCTCATGTTATCTAAGACTAATTTGGATATAAGACTTTCCAAAAATGCACGTTTATGCTATACACAGTTGTCCTATCTTTGTTTCGTTCAAATGTTGGCCTGATCGCCTGACAGTCCATAATAATTCTACTTTCCAGGACACTTAGGAGGTTGTTCAATATTGATGCAGCTGATTACATGCTATCGATTTGTGGGAATGACGCCCTTAGGGAGCTCTCATCTCCAGGAAAAAGTGGAAGCTTTTTCTACTTGACAAATGATGACCGCTACATGATAAAGACACTAAAGAAGGCAGAAGTAAAAGTTAGTACAATTATCCTTTAGTTGTATTATTTTCGCAGAACTTCAGATGGATGAAATTTTTTGCAGGATGATGTTGAAGCAATGAAGTTTTCCTCAATAGTCAGACATTTCACACTACATAGCATACTGTGTTACAAATTCAAGAATTTTACAAAATGGTTTCTTGATATATATTCTACATGGTTGCATTATTCAAATGTTGCTCTCTCTTCTGAGTATATTTCGCTCCGCTGACCCGAATTTTCAAATCCAAATGCCTGATGTAATTACAGGTGCTCTTAAGGATGATGCCAGCCTACTACAAACATGTTCGGTCGTTCGAGAACACTCTAGTCACGAAGTTTTTTGGTCTTCATTGTGTGAAACTCACGGGGCCAAACCAGAAGAAGGTAATTAAAATGCATAAAACCCCAATTCCGAGTTACAAATATTCGTCTAGCTCCCGGTTCTTGATGAACTGAAAATTCGTATGGGCCAGGTGCGTTTTGTCATAATGGGGAATCTGTTCTGTTCGGAGTATGCTATTCACAGGCGCTTTGACTTGAAAGGCTCCTCCCATGGTCGTACAACTTCTAAACCTGATGCAGATATTGATTCAACAACAACCCTCAAGGACCTTGATCTCAATGTCCTATTTCGGTTACAGAAGGTCTGGTTCCAAGATTTCTGCAGGTAAAGATGCTGTCTTGTCAGTTGCCACACATTTCTTGACTCATTTGGATATAGCTTTCTTTTACAGCTCTAATTTTTTAGCTGATGTGTCTCTCCATTCAGGCAAGTAGACAGAGATTGCGATTTTCTTGAACAAGAGAGAATAATGGATTATAGTCTCTTGATTGGGCTTCACTTTCGAGAGACTTCCTATGCTGCTACACCTCCACGAACTTCTGCTGCGACACCTCCACGCACTTCTTTTGTCACACCTTCAACACCTCCAAGAAGTTCTGGTGTCCGAACGCCTACAGGTTATTTCCATCACATTATTTCTCTTTCGTGTAGTGTTGGGCTAAGAGAGCTTGCTGAACTAATGAGACTCCCGCGCACTTTTTTTTACCAGGAATTAGTGACCTTGACAATGAATCAGCCCCGCGCCTTTCAAGAGTTGAGATGGACAAGATTCTCCTGGACCCTTCCCGGTAAATTCAGACTCACTTTGTTGCCAACTATAGTTGAACCATTCTGCCTATTCTAATCTTGATGTTCAACTCGCAATTTCGTATATTCTCACTCTCTGAAAGTATTATGCAGGTGGGCTTCCATAAAATTAGGGATAAATATGCCTGCCCGGGTTGAAAAGACGGTCAGAAGGCATGAAACTCAGCTTGTTGGAGACCCAACTGGGGAGCTATATGAAGTCATCCTATTTTTTGGTATAATAGACATTCTGCAAGACTATGATATTAGCAAAAAGCTCGAGCATGCATACAAGTCAATGCAGTATGACCCAACTTCAATCTCTGCTGTCGATCCAAAGCAGTACTCGAAACGGTTTCGAGATTTCATATTCAAAGTTTTCGCAGAAGACACGTGATGAAGCTAGGGATTAACATGAATGATCAACTTCAATCTTCCTTTATTCAGATGGCAGTTCCAGAACGAAAAAAGGTAATATGCCCATCCATCCTTTAGCCATCTGCTCGGCGATGGGAATGGATTTTTGATTGGTTGAGATGCCACTTCACCAACCAGCATTGCTCGTTTCCCTGCGCCCATGTTGTCAGTTAATTTACAGTTACAAATGTACGTGGGGTGTCCTAGCATAGGAAGGGGTATAGATTAACTTAACCAGAGCTCTTTGAGCTTATTTCTGTAGATTGGTTAATTAACCAGGTGGAGAAGCTGTGTTGAAATCGATTCTTTTGGTATGTAAATTCTTGTTATAGAAAGCGAGGAGGCCCTGCGTCGGCACCCGATGATTGTGTACAGTATGACACTTAAAGTATTAGAGTCTTCTTAATTCTAATCTAAAGCATTCTTTTGTCACTTGTCAGTGAATATGAACAGAACAGTTATATTATAGGCCCTTTTCCCGTTACGGGCAAGAGGTGAATTTCATTCAAATATTATCAGGCTTCGAAGAAGGATGACCGTTAAAGCATCGTTTTTTGGGTACGTGATATACAGAAATGTGAAGAAAGCATGCAAATGTGGTAGGCAAATCATCTATCTGGGTTTGTAGTACAGACAAACTCACCATATCGACTCATTTATGTTGGTAATCTGTCTATGGTTGACAAATGTTAGAAAAGACAAAGAAAGCTGGGGATACAGACACATCTTTGTCATGTAATGAAGAGAGCAGACAGCATGTTTACATTTGGTACAATTTGTGATGTTGAGTTGAGCTGCATTGTCAATCCATGTTCAGTTTTTGGGTAACAACCAATGTCAGCCACAAAACAAAGTAGTGGAGTAGAAGCTCAACACATGTTTGACCAATTCTTGAACCTTGTTTGTGGCCAATTGCCGAGGATTTCAACCATTGAAAAGTTTTGCTAGAAATGGTGCATAAGAATGTCAAATTCTGGGGATGTGTACTGCCGACTCAAGAAATGGGAATGGGCTTCTCATGTATTGGATCTTGATAGGAAATCATCCACAATATAATATATCACATCTCACATTAGGGGGAAGTTTTATCCATATCCATATCCATATCCGATCCAATTCGAATTTGATTTTTTATCCGATCCGGTATGATTTGAATATAGTTGAATATTGTTTGGTTAGAGTAAGTGAGATTCGATACCGAACCAAGCAGATCTGATCTGAGAATCCTAATGTAAATCCGAAATCCGAATCGATCCAAACCGAAATTATCGGATTTAGTCGGTTACTAAATAAATTTATCCAAATCTGAATCCGACCGAACTATTTCTATTGTAGTTTGGATGAAGGTGAGGAAGATCCGATCCGATCCAAAATATATCTAGATTAACCCGGATCCGATCCGTTTCGATCCGACCCGACCGACCCATACTCAGCCCTATCTGACATCACATCACAAAGATATTACACCCATTGTCAACTACTGTTTGGTTGACACCGAGTGTCAATCTAACATTTTCCTTTTACTAATTCACTTGTGACTTGTGTGATCTTGGGATTTGTAGACATATCATTTAGGTTTAGAGTACTACTCCACTTAAGTATATTTTATGACATGACATTTAGAAATTAGAAAATGTTATTAAAATATTTTTATATTTTAAATTGCATTAGTGGCCAATATTTTAAAATACTTTTAAAGAATAAATGTAAATATATTTTCATAGCACAACGTTCAAAAGTTTATGTGGGCTTAATTTATACTCTTATCAATTTCCATATTTGTTGTCGTTTTAGGTGGTTTTTCCTTGTTTAAATTACTAGTCATTTTTTATAATTTTTATATTAATTTTAGTATAAATTTTACCCCATCACCCTTTAATACAAATTTAATTAACAGTCCTTATAATAATTAAAAAAAAGATATGTCAATTATAATATATTCCTAAATTCTACATTACAAAGTCTTAATTACCAAATGCTAATTGCTAAAATCAGATGAGTGTTAACCAAACGCACTGCTGAGTGCTAAGCAAATTAGTAAAGCAGGCCTGATAGCTCAGCGTACCGATCCAAGTTGGGCCGAAGCCGAAGTAAATAGATATCATTAAAAACTAAATAAAAGTATGATATTTTATAAAATATTTTATTTAACCACCTATAATTTAGAAGCTTGTAATGTCAACTCTATAGTTTCATGAAAGTTACAATTTCAACCTTACAAATTTCAAAAAAATGGTAAAAAAATTAATAAAATAGGAAGATTTGATTAAAAATGTAACAAATATATGAAAGTTCACCCCACTTAAAAAATTGAAAAAAGAAATGAGAAATATTTTATAAGAACAAATTTTAACTTTTTTTCATGTTCTTATATTTTTTTTGAGCAAAATTCATAATTTTTTCTATTTTTTAGTATTTTATTTGATTTTTTCAATTATTATAAAAGTGAAAAATTATATCTTTCTAACAATTATAAACTATAAAATTGCATTTTTTCAACCATGGTCGCAAGATTCTTTAATTAATAGTAACAAGCAGCAGTACTACATTCCCCATATTCATTTTTCAGGAAATTTTCGGCAGATGGCTGGCATGCCATATTCAGTAAATTCTAGCATTCATATCTAAAGTTTCACTGCATTAAAAGTAAAAACTGCACAGCAGATCTTATTCATTACCTGGTGCAAGAAAAAAAACTGATTAGTGCAGGCCAAGCTGTACAACATTCTAGTGCAAAAAAATCAGAAAAAAAATACCATGTTTTAGATGCATCTGATTGGATTAGACAAATGATTTACAACGTGATTGAAAAACTCATTATTTTATTCTAATTAATACAGATCAAGTCTCATCAAAAACTGTTTCAATCAATTTATATTAGCAATAGATCAGTAGATGATAAACACTATTTCCTGGAAACTAAATAATTAAAACATAATTTAAGAACAGCAAGAGGTGATGAGGGGAAATTACAGTTCAAACATTTGTTAGTGAGGCAATAAATGAAATGATCAATTCCGACAACTACATGAACCGAACACTTTTGTTTGAATCAAGTTTTTTTACGAGAACTTTCCCGGCGATCACCCATCTTTTAGTACTATTCTCGCCTATGCACATCTAACTTTCATGATGGCACCTCTACATGAACCAAACACCTATATTCTATTCTAGTAACGTTCATAATAACAATTAATAGCGTGGAGTGTCACTTCATGTCAATTTATGGGAAAACCTTCCATTTCGATGTATATTTTGGCATGGGGATCCCATCTAGGCCCCATATATAGAAGCGCAGAGAAGATATCAATAATATTCCATGACAAATAAAAAATGACAAATTCTATTTCCTTTTGAAGATATCAATAATTCAATAGAATAACTGAAGAGAAGATCGGACAAAGCAAGCAACAACTTATTTACAGAAAATCCAGCACCCGTATATGAAAAGTTGCATAATTGATGATGCATTTCCAGAAAAAAGTAAAATTGGTGGAAGGAATTCAAATAGGAATGATGAATGATGATAGTGACATTGCAACAAGCTCATTAAGCAATAGCACTAATGCTTTACACATGATCTCAACAAAAGTTCAAGAAAAGAAAAGAAAAGAAAAGAAAATTGCAAGGGTTACCTTCCACCAATGGTGAAATGGGTTGTTTGTTTCCTCCACTGGATTGCAATTTTGAGATGCATGGAAACGGATTCTTTTCATCAATTCCTTGATCATAGAGAAAGCCCTTGAAAATGTGACCACTTATATTTACCACAGCCTGATAGGCCACCTCAGCTTCCTCACCATTGACAGCAGATACTCTAATGCACCTGAAAACAGCTGGTGCCTGTACTTTACCTGGTAAAGATTGCTTAAAGCTTGCATCTGTAATTCAACCAAGAAAAACAAAACCTATCAGCAGAAAAAAAGGGACAAAACAGAACCATCAAATGACATATTGTTGAATGAATTTGTATCAATTGATCCGACTTGAAAAACCCATCTGCAGAAGAAAAAGAGGATAAAACAGAAAATTGAGTCTAGATTTAGCAGACTGATCAATGAATCAACAGAAGGTGTGTTCAGGGCTAAAAAATCAATCTTTTTGCTTAATATTAGCAAATGACTAAAGTCACTAAACTACCTAAATTACCAAATCCCAATTCAGCAGGAACGAACCATCAAGCTACTGTGGATTTTTTTCTGTTAATTTACAAGCTGCAATGAATGAATTTGTATCAACTGATCCATCAGAAGAAAAGAGAGGACAAAACAGAAAATCGGGTCCAGTTTTATGTCAAGAGTTCAAATTGCCAACTTATTTTGATCCCATGATTTCACCAGATTGATCCAGGAATCAATACAAGGTGTGTTCAGGCCCAAAGAATCAATCTTTCCTTAAAAGATCCTCTCTTTTTTTCCAGCAAACATAGGATTGGTTGATCAGTACCCAAACATTTGAGAGAGAGTAGTTAGAGAGAGAATCATACCTTGATAATTAGAGGCAGTATCAAGATTGAAGCAGTTACCTAGAATTGTAATTACTATTACCGTCATTATTAGAAGAAGCACTTAAGCTATTAGAAGTAGTGGTTAAATTCTGTCTAGGCTTTTTACCTCCACCGCGGCCGCCGCCGCCAGAGGAAGAGCCAGAGGAGGCAGAATCAGCAGCAGCAGCAGCTCTTTTCTTAATTGGAGGAACCCAAGTGCTCTTCATGTGAGTGGCACAGTCAAACCCTCTGTTCTTGCAACAAGTCCTACACATTCTGTACTCACACTCCTTCTTTGCTCTGTTCCCACAGTCTCTACAAACTGATCTGGAATTAGTACATTCTCCCTCCACCACACCATCAGTAAAGCTTGCATCTTTTTTGCTCCCAAAGGTTGAATCTTGACGGATCTTCTTGCGCGTGGGGCCCAAATATTCTTGTTGGGTATCTGTAGGGATATTGTTCAAATCATCAGCGGCGGTAGTGTACAGGTTATTGGTAAAATTGGTTGGAATTTGGTGATAATTAGGAGGTGGGTAGGAGGAAGAATGATGTGGAGGAGCTATGAGGAAGATGTTGTGGAGGCCCAACATGGTTGAGCGGTCAGGTTGGACGGTGGTGAAGGGTGTCGGCAGCGGCGGTGGTGGTGGCGGCCATGTTAATGGGGTAGGAGGAGTAGGAATTAAGGTGGCCACAGTTGGTGGTGTACAAGGGCAGAGGGCATGAAAAAAGGGCAAAATAATGATGGATTTTGGAGTAGCCAAAGCTAACAGCCTAACACCCCTAAAATCAAGAAATGATTGAAAGCCAATAATTTTTTTTTATTGCTATTTGTACAATTGTACTAGTAGTGCTGGTAGTATTTTTCTTTCATGAAATGTCATATACCGAAATTAGTGATCAATACAACCGTAATTTGCCCTATTTTGGTTTGTAATATTGTCTACTTTGAATATAAAATATCCATGGAATTTTTTTTCGCATGGTACATAATTAATTTTGGAGGTTTGATAATACTGAACCTCCATAATTTCTATTATATATTTATATATTTAATAAATTTGGATAAAAAAAGAAAAAAAAGAAAAACCCTAAGTACACATTGCGTTCAAATCGATGTTGTTAAGTGTTTTTAAATATTGTCATTTTTTCATATTATTGGAGTGTTCTTAAATTGTTGTTTGAATTGATGTCGATTTTAGAATTTAGTAATACCGAAATTATCGAATTCTGTATCAAAATTATTTAGGTAAATCAACAACGATACCTTTTAATAGCTAATATGGTACGGTATTCAATTTTGAAAGTTTGGTATACCAAATACTGAACAAATTCTAGCAAAATACCGCGACACCGATTGATAAACACCTAAATCGGCAACGATACCTTTTAATAGCTAATATGGTACGATATTCAATTTTGAAAGTTTGGTATACCAAATACCGAATAAATTCTAGCAAAATACCACGACACCGATCGATAAACACCGCTAGTTGTTAGTATAAATCACAAAACAAAAAGAAGAAAACTTATCCAATTTACCTGTAATTTTTACTAATTTTGTCATGTAATTCTTAACTAAATGTGTCAATTTCAGAAAGCGTATAAGGAGCGTTATGCAACTCAGTATTCCGATGTAGCTGACAAACCTTTTGCGGACCCCGTTTTGCATCGACATTCATTTGGCCAACCTAGTAGAAATCGCGTGGTTGACATCGGTGGTCATTTGACAGCTTCACGATTTTATTGCATTGGTTGAAGCACATGTCTATCAAGTGTGTTTTAATATCATCGCTTACTATATACTATTGTTTTATGAATTGTCGATGTAATGTATGCTTTATACTTTTAAACAATAGGACTTGAATCGTCTTCTACTTGGATACATACTCAAGACGAACTGAACCGCTGTGTTAAAGAACAAGTTGAGCAGGGGATTCAAGAAACAAAGAGTCAGTATGAGGCAACAATTTCTAAGATGCGGGAGACCATGACTGAGAGGCAGGATGAGATACAAGCCGAGATGAGGATGTTGCGGGAAGAATTGGAGAGGCAAAAGGCGCAACAAACTCTCGATTTTCAGGCGATGATGCAGGCCGAATTTGAGAGGCAGAGGGTGATCCAGTAACTACCTCCTGAAGAGCCTCCATATGATGATCATGAAGACTCATGTGAGAAGGCTTTCAGGTGATAATTTTTGTAATACTTATTTAGTATATTTACCTAATTAGTTTTTAGTATTCTACCATTTTTAGTTTTCTAGCATTTTTAATTTTGTAGCATTTTTTTTCTAGCATTTAATTATGAACCTTAAATGTGTAACTAAAAGATTTTCATTTATACGACTTAATTAGTATTATTTATTTCTAATATTATTATTAGTTATTTATTTTAATATATATTATTAATGCTAAATCATTAATATTTATAAAAATCTGAAAAAAAACATATATTTTGACATTTTTGACGGACAAAGCCGTCGGAAACAAGCAAGCTGTTTCGACCGCTTTCTCCATCGAAACCTTTACGTGTCAAATGATTTTGAGGGAATGGAAGTCGAAATGGTTTAACGAAATGTATTAAACCATTTCGACGGCCTTGTTCGTCGATAAACTACGGAGATGAAAAGTTTCGACGGATAAAGCGATTGAAAATAAGCAAATGCGATGAATAATTAACCTGCAAGTTTCGATGGTCTCTCCATCGATAACCTATGGAGACAAACTTATCAATAGAGGTGATCGACTGTCGATACGGTAAAAAATAATTCAATTGGAACTAGCACTAAACTACTAAAATGACTGTAGATAGTGGAAGAGGATCGTTCCATAGAGACAAAGGGAACTGATTCAATTTTAGATGACCAAGTAGAAAGCAATAAAATTGGTGTTTCCAAAACCAAGAAAAGAGAGGATTGAATGAATAGTAAACGTACTTCAAGACCTAGAATAACAATTAAAGAATGCCGATTAAACAAAAAGAGTTGAGATTTAATTATGAGAAAAAACTCCCGGTGAAGACTTAAGTCAAGATTCCAATATTAATCTTCTAATCATTGATGTTGAAATGGCCAATTTTGATTCGCAGAACAACTATAGAGTTTAGTTGTGCTTAGAACTCCTACCCTCCTCCTCCATCAAATTACATGAAGGTACGCTTATCAGGTAATCCTAATCCCTCTAGCAACGCTAAGGTACGCTTGTAGGATTTAACTAAAGTGATTGGTAGAGTCAAGGGAAAGACTGTTCTAGGGCAGGATCTGGGACGCCCATCTCTTTAACCAAAATCCTTTGATTCTTAACCCTAGGCGAACTTGGGTTTTCGCTTGCGTTGATTAACTCAAAACGTGATTACAAATGCTTGATCTATGCCGACAATACTTAACCTAATAAATTTAAGAGTAGGTAAGTCATAAATAAATTAAAGACAAGATGAACAATGATGGGTGTCGAATCCACCAAAAATAAATTACAACTTATCAATACCTACAAAAGATTGTAAATAGTGGTAAGAGGAT
>NBIL01133983.1:0-12758 GCA_002752925.1 Viola pubescens var. scabriuscula | reverse complement strand
ACAAACGAAAAAAGCCGACCTTAAAAAAGCACCATTTAATGTTATCATAATACTCTTTTTGGTCTATTTTATTTAACGCTTTGGGTCAAAAATCTTATAACCAGTTAATTGACGTTCTGAAGTAAAATATTGTGTTTTAGTTCACAGTTCTTTCCTTCTTTGTCGTCTGTTATGTCCAATGAAAAAACAATCAATGAAGAAAACAATTAATGAGAAGTCACAATTTTTTTTCTACCTAGTCATTACCGTCACCACCACCAAACTAGCCAAATGTATTAAGAAATTATGAAAAGTAACATGAAGAGTATGATGACGTGGAATAAAGAAATTCAATGAGATTGTTGCAAAAATGATTCAAATATTAGTCGTATTTTTGTCTAAAAATGGAAGGGTGACAATCTCACCACCATTTCTCCCATTCCTCCAATTGTTTGGTCTATTAGGAGTTTTAGGAGCCAAATCCGGGTAAGAAAACAACAATGTTGTTGAATTCAATCTCACCCAAACAAACATTACATCAGTAATAACAACCAAATAATCAAGAATTAAAAAAAATTAATTAACACCAATTAAAAAAAAATTAAAAAATTAAAAAATTAAAAAAAAAGGTCAGTTAATGACACAAACTACTGTATGACAAAACAACTCTTGGTTTTTTTGTTTGTTGGTATAAAACACAAAAATCTTTTAAAAAATACCCATTTCACATACTACCACTGCAACACAAAACAAATAAAAGAATATTATTGAAAAAGGGAAAAAAAAAACAGAAAACATAATAAAGTTTCTGTCTTTGATTGTTTTCTGGATTCCCTCCAATCTCCTTTTTTCTGGGTTGCTGCAAGAATGCGGCTTTTGTTCTTGAAAACTTCATTGCAACATAAAGGAAGAGAGAGAAAGTGAGAGAGACAGACAGAGAGATAGACATATATATTAATGAAGGAAGAGAATAGGCAAGGGAAGAATGCCAGAGAGGTGGGGAAGGAAAAAGGTAGAGTCTTTATAGTTAGAGAGAGACAGAGAAGAATAGAGAGAGAGGATGAGCAAAGACGACAATGGCATTCCTAGGTCTTGGGAATCATCATTAAGGAAATCAAAAGCATTCACGAAGAAAAGGGCTCATACAATTTTTGGGAGCAACATGTCAGCAGCAGTAGCTCATGTAGACGATGATGAAGATGGAGCTGATCCTGTTCCTTATCATGCAGAGAAGCTCCTACCCAATGGCGATTTCTACACAGGTTTTTGGCTTGATGATCTTCCTCACGGGCAAGGTAAGTATTTATGGACAGATGGGTGTATGTATGTAGGTGAATGGTTTAAGGGTAAAAAAATGGGGAAAGGTAAATTTAGTTGGCCTTGTGGTGCTACATACGAGGGTGATTTCAAGAGTGATTATATGGATGGTAAAGGTACGTATACTGGCTCTGTTGGTAACACATATAGGGGTTCTTGGGTCATGAATTTGAAACATGGGCATGGTGTTAAGAGTTTTTCAAATGGGGATCATTATGATGGTGATTGGAGAAGAGGGTTTCAAGATGGGCATGGGAGGTATCAATGGAAGATTGGGAATCATTATATTGGTCAATGGAGAATTGGTAAGATGAATGGGAATGGGACATTGATGTGGAGCAATGGTAATAGGTATGATGGGTTTTGGGAGGAAGGGTTGCCTAGAGGGAATGGAACATTTAGATGGTCTGATGGGAGTTTTTATGTTGGGGTTTGGAGTAAAGATCCTAAAGAGCAGAATGGGACTTATTACCCATCTGGGTCTATCTCAGATAATTTGGAGTGGGATCCTCAAGAGGTGTTCACTATAGAATTGAATGATTGCTGTGTCTCTCTTTGCGAAAAGGTGCCGATTTACCCATCACAGAAGTCGCTATGTTTGCCTGATGGAAGGCCCAGGAGGGTATCTGTGGATGTAAGGTTAAGTAATTTTAGCGCGGCTTCATTAGATACTGGTGATGCTTACAATAATGGTGGTGAGGGAGATTGGAGAGAAGGAGACTTTGGTTATCTTCAGCTTGAAGATTTCGATCCAAACATATCCAGACTGAGAAACCAGCCCTTGAGGAAGCAAGGTGTGACCATTAAAAAGGGGCACAAGAACTATGAGCTCATGCTCAATCTGCAGTTGGGAATCAGGTATTGGAAATTTTGTAAAATACCTGTATTTACTCTGTATGATCCTTTTGTTATGCTTTCGTTTGTATTGATTAGAATTAGAATTAGAATTGTTTGTTAGAATGGTTTTATGTAATGGCTTTAAATGTATATGCCTCATTCTCTCCTAATCTGTTCTTGTTCTGAATTTGCCCAACCGCATGCTCTTGTGTGGATTTTGTTTCCCATGTCAAGTATAGTTTATGTGGAATGCAGCTTTTGTTTTGAGTAACATGTAGAATGCAATTTTGGGTGTTCAATGGATGGTTGGTGCTTATAGCTTGTTATGCTGTAAGATGTTCTTAAATAAATTTTCTTTTATTCCTGGCAAACAGTTGAAGGAATTGTTTACATGATGACTTGTAAGTTCAACATGCTCTTTCTTATTATCCTTAGAAATTCATGCATCCTTTGGTTTAATCTTTGATTGATTTCTGGTGGCTGTGCAGACATTCAGTGGGACGGCCAGCTCCAGCAATATCTCTTGATCTGAAATCTTCAGCTTTCGATCCGAAGGAAAAAGTTTGGACTAGATTTCCATCAGAAGGGTCAAAGCACACTCCACCTCACCAGTCTAGTGAGTTTAAGTGGAAGGATTACTGCCCTGTTGTTTTCAGGTAACTGCTCGAAACATGGTTGCTTTTTTTCTTCCCGTGTTTTGGTGTAATTGCCAATCCAAATTCACAGTAACTATAGTTGTTTTCAATTATTGTGGTAGTATGTTAAGTGGCTCATGTTATCTAAGACTAATTTGGATATAAGACTTTCCAAAAATGCACGTTTATGCTATACACAGTTGTCCTATCTTTGTTTCGTTCAAATGTTGGCCTGATCGCCTGACAGTCCATAATAATTCTACTTTCCAGGACACTTAGGAGGTTGTTCAATATTGATGCAGCTGATTACATGCTATCGATTTGTGGGAATGACGCCCTTAGGGAGCTCTCATCTCCAGGAAAAAGTGGAAGCTTTTTCTACTTGACAAATGATGACCGCTACATGATAAAGACACTAAAGAAGGCAGAAGTAAAAGTTAGTACAATTATCCTTTAGTTGTATTATTTTCGCAGAACTTCAGATGGATGAAATTTTTTGCAGGATGATGTTGAAGCAATGAAGTTTTCCTCAATAGTCAGACATTTCACACTACATAGCATACTGTGTTACAAATTCAAGAATTTTACAAAATGGTTTCTTGATATATATTCTACATGGTTGCATTATTCAAATGTTGCTCTCTCTTCTGAGTATATTTCGCTCCGCTGACCCGAATTTTCAAATCCAAATGCCTGATGTAATTACAGGTGCTCTTAAGGATGATGCCAGCCTACTACAAACATGTTCGGTCGTTCGAGAACACTCTAGTCACGAAGTTTTTTGGTCTTCATTGTGTGAAACTCACGGGGCCAAACCAGAAGAAGGTAATTAAAATGCATAAAACCCCAATTCCGAGTTACAAATATTCGTCTAGCTCCCGGTTCTTGATGAACTGAAAATTCGTATGGGCCAGGTGCGTTTTGTCATAATGGGGAATCTGTTCTGTTCGGAGTATGCTATTCACAGGCGCTTTGACTTGAAAGGCTCCTCCCATGGTCGTACAACTTCTAAACCTGATGCAGATATTGATTCAACAACAACCCTCAAGGACCTTGATCTCAATGTCCTATTTCGGTTACAGAAGGTCTGGTTCCAAGATTTCTGCAGGTAAAGATGCTGTCTTGTCAGTTGCCACACATTTCTTGACTCATTTGGATATAGCTTTCTTTTACAGCTCTAATTTTTTAGCTGATGTGTCTCTCCATTCAGGCAAGTAGACAGAGATTGCGATTTTCTTGAACAAGAGAGAATAATGGATTATAGTCTCTTGATTGGGCTTCACTTTCGAGAGACTTCCTATGCTGCTACACCTCCACGAACTTCTGCTGCGACACCTCCACGCACTTCTTTTGTCACACCTTCAACACCTCCAAGAAGTTCTGGTGTCCGAACGCCTACAGGTTATTTCCATCACATTATTTCTCTTTCGTGTAGTGTTGGGCTAAGAGAGCTTGCTGAACTAATGAGACTCCCGCGCACTTTTTTTTACCAGGAATTAGTGACCTTGACAATGAATCAGCCCCGCGCCTTTCAAGAGTTGAGATGGACAAGATTCTCCTGGACCCTTCCCGGTAAATTCAGACTCACTTTGTTGCCAACTATAGTTGAACCATTCTGCCTATTCTAATCTTGATGTTCAACTCGCAATTTCGTATATTCTCACTCTCTGAAAGTATTATGCAGGTGGGCTTCCATAAAATTAGGGATAAATATGCCTGCCCGGGTTGAAAAGACGGTCAGAAGGCATGAAACTCAGCTTGTTGGAGACCCAACTGGGGAGCTATATGAAGTCATCCTATTTTTTGGTATAATAGACATTCTGCAAGACTATGATATTAGCAAAAAGCTCGAGCATGCATACAAGTCAATGCAGTATGACCCAACTTCAATCTCTGCTGTCGATCCAAAGCAGTACTCGAAACGGTTTCGAGATTTCATATTCAAAGTTTTCGCAGAAGACACGTGATGAAGCTAGGGATTAACATGAATGATCAACTTCAATCTTCCTTTATTCAGATGGCAGTTCCAGAACGAAAAAAGGTAATATGCCCATCCATCCTTTAGCCATCTGCTCGGCGATGGGAATGGATTTTTGATTGGTTGAGATGCCACTTCACCAACCAGCATTGCTCGTTTCCCTGCGCCCATGTTGTCAGTTAATTTACAGTTACAAATGTACGTGGGGTGTCCTAGCATAGGAAGGGGTATAGATTAACTTAACCAGAGCTCTTTGAGCTTATTTCTGTAGATTGGTTAATTAACCAGGTGGAGAAGCTGTGTTGAAATCGATTCTTTTGGTATGTAAATTCTTGTTATAGAAAGCGAGGAGGCCCTGCGTCGGCACCCGATGATTGTGTACAGTATGACACTTAAAGTATTAGAGTCTTCTTAATTCTAATCTAAAGCATTCTTTTGTCACTTGTCAGTGAATATGAACAGAACAGTTATATTATAGGCCCTTTTCCCGTTACGGGCAAGAGGTGAATTTCATTCAAATATTATCAGGCTTCGAAGAAGGATGACCGTTAAAGCATCGTTTTTTGGGTACGTGATATACAGAAATGTGAAGAAAGCATGCAAATGTGGTAGGCAAATCATCTATCTGGGTTTGTAGTACAGACAAACTCACCATATCGACTCATTTATGTTGGTAATCTGTCTATGGTTGACAAATGTTAGAAAAGACAAAGAAAGCTGGGGATACAGACACATCTTTGTCATGTAATGAAGAGAGCAGACAGCATGTTTACATTTGGTACAATTTGTGATGTTGAGTTGAGCTGCATTGTCAATCCATGTTCAGTTTTTGGGTAACAACCAATGTCAGCCACAAAACAAAGTAGTGGAGTAGAAGCTCAACACATGTTTGACCAATTCTTGAACCTTGTTTGTGGCCAATTGCCGAGGATTTCAACCATTGAAAAGTTTTGCTAGAAATGGTGCATAAGAATGTCAAATTCTGGGGATGTGTACTGCCGACTCAAGAAATGGGAATGGGCTTCTCATGTATTGGATCTTGATAGGAAATCATCCACAATATAATATATCACATCTCACATTAGGGGGAAGTTTTATCCATATCCATATCCATATCCGATCCAATTCGAATTTGATTTTTTATCCGATCCGGTATGATTTGAATATAGTTGAATATTGTTTGGTTAGAGTAAGTGAGATTCGATACCGAACCAAGCAGATCTGATCTGAGAATCCTAATGTAAATCCGAAATCCGAATCGATCCAAACCGAAATTATCGGATTTAGTCGGTTACTAAATAAATTTATCCAAATCTGAATCCGACCGAACTATTTCTATTGTAGTTTGGATGAAGGTGAGGAAGATCCGATCCGATCCAAAATATATCTAGATTAACCCGGATCCGATCCGTTTCGATCCGACCCGACCGACCCATACTCAGCCCTATCTGACATCACATCACAAAGATATTACACCCATTGTCAACTACTGTTTGGTTGACACCGAGTGTCAATCTAACATTTTCCTTTTACTAATTCACTTGTGACTTGTGTGATCTTGGGATTTGTAGACATATCATTTAGGTTTAGAGTACTACTCCACTTAAGTATATTTTATGACATGACATTTAGAAATTAGAAAATGTTATTAAAATATTTTTATATTTTAAATTGCATTAGTGGCCAATATTTTAAAATACTTTTAAAGAATAAATGTAAATATATTTTCATAGCACAACGTTCAAAAGTTTATGTGGGCTTAATTTATACTCTTATCAATTTCCATATTTGTTGTCGTTTTAGGTGGTTTTTCCTTGTTTAAATTACTAGTCATTTTTTATAATTTTTATATTAATTTTAGTATAAATTTTACCCCATCACCCTTTAATACAAATTTAATTAACAGTCCTTATAATAATTAAAAAAAAGATATGTCAATTATAATATATTCCTAAATTCTACATTACAAAGTCTTAATTACCAAATGCTAATTGCTAAAATCAGATGAGTGTTAACCAAACGCACTGCTGAGTGCTAAGCAAATTAGTAAAGCAGGCCTGATAGCTCAGCGTACCGATCCAAGTTGGGCCGAAGCCGAAGTAAATAGATATCATTAAAAACTAAATAAAAGTATGATATTTTATAAAATATTTTATTTAACCACCTATAATTTAGAAGCTTGTAATGTCAACTCTATAGTTTCATGAAAGTTACAATTTCAACCTTACAAATTTCAAAAAAATGGTAAAAAAATTAATAAAATAGGAAGATTTGATTAAAAATGTAACAAATATATGAAAGTTCACCCCACTTAAAAAATTGAAAAAAGAAATGAGAAATATTTTATAAGAACAAATTTTAACTTTTTTTCATGTTCTTATATTTTTTTTGAGCAAAATTCATAATTTTTTCTATTTTTTAGTATTTTATTTGATTTTTTCAATTATTATAAAAGTGAAAAATTATATCTTTCTAACAATTATAAACTATAAAATTGCATTTTTTCAACCATGGTCGCAAGATTCTTTAATTAATAGTAACAAGCAGCAGTACTACATTCCCCATATTCATTTTTCAGGAAATTTTCGGCAGATGGCTGGCATGCCATATTCAGTAAATTCTAGCATTCATATCTAAAGTTTCACTGCATTAAAAGTAAAAACTGCACAGCAGATCTTATTCATTACCTGGTGCAAGAAAAAAAACTGATTAGTGCAGGCCAAGCTGTACAACATTCTAGTGCAAAAAAATCAGAAAAAAAATACCATGTTTTAGATGCATCTGATTGGATTAGACAAATGATTTACAACGTGATTGAAAAACTCATTATTTTATTCTAATTAATACAGATCAAGTCTCATCAAAAACTGTTTCAATCAATTTATATTAGCAATAGATCAGTAGATGATAAACACTATTTCCTGGAAACTAAATAATTAAAACATAATTTAAGAACAGCAAGAGGTGATGAGGGGAAATTACAGTTCAAACATTTGTTAGTGAGGCAATAAATGAAATGATCAATTCCGACAACTACATGAACCGAACACTTTTGTTTGAATCAAGTTTTTTTACGAGAACTTTCCCGGCGATCACCCATCTTTTAGTACTATTCTCGCCTATGCACATCTAACTTTCATGATGGCACCTCTACATGAACCAAACACCTATATTCTATTCTAGTAACGTTCATAATAACAATTAATAGCGTGGAGTGTCACTTCATGTCAATTTATGGGAAAACCTTCCATTTCGATGTATATTTTGGCATGGGGATCCCATCTAGGCCCCATATATAGAAGCGCAGAGAAGATATCAATAATATTCCATGACAAATAAAAAATGACAAATTCTATTTCCTTTTGAAGATATCAATAATTCAATAGAATAACTGAAGAGAAGATCGGACAAAGCAAGCAACAACTTATTTACAGAAAATCCAGCACCCGTATATGAAAAGTTGCATAATTGATGATGCATTTCCAGAAAAAAGTAAAATTGGTGGAAGGAATTCAAATAGGAATGATGAATGATGATAGTGACATTGCAACAAGCTCATTAAGCAATAGCACTAATGCTTTACACATGATCTCAACAAAAGTTCAAGAAAAGAAAAGAAAAGAAAAGAAAATTGCAAGGGTTACCTTCCACCAATGGTGAAATGGGTTGTTTGTTTCCTCCACTGGATTGCAATTTTGAGATGCATGGAAACGGATTCTTTTCATCAATTCCTTGATCATAGAGAAAGCCCTTGAAAATGTGACCACTTATATTTACCACAGCCTGATAGGCCACCTCAGCTTCCTCACCATTGACAGCAGATACTCTAATGCACCTGAAAACAGCTGGTGCCTGTACTTTACCTGGTAAAGATTGCTTAAAGCTTGCATCTGTAATTCAACCAAGAAAAACAAAACCTATCAGCAGAAAAAAAGGGACAAAACAGAACCATCAAATGACATATTGTTGAATGAATTTGTATCAATTGATCCGACTTGAAAAACCCATCTGCAGAAGAAAAAGAGGATAAAACAGAAAATTGAGTCTAGATTTAGCAGACTGATCAATGAATCAACAGAAGGTGTGTTCAGGGCTAAAAAATCAATCTTTTTGCTTAATATTAGCAAATGACTAAAGTCACTAAACTACCTAAATTACCAAATCCCAATTCAGCAGGAACGAACCATCAAGCTACTGTGGATTTTTTTCTGTTAATTTACAAGCTGCAATGAATGAATTTGTATCAACTGATCCATCAGAAGAAAAGAGAGGACAAAACAGAAAATCGGGTCCAGTTTTATGTCAAGAGTTCAAATTGCCAACTTATTTTGATCCCATGATTTCACCAGATTGATCCAGGAATCAATACAAGGTGTGTTCAGGCCCAAAGAATCAATCTTTCCTTAAAAGATCCTCTCTTTTTTTCCAGCAAACATAGGATTGGTTGATCAGTACCCAAACATTTGAGAGAGAGTAGTTAGAGAGAGAATCATACCTTGATAATTAGAGGCAGTATCAAGATTGAAGCAGTTACCTAGAATTGTAATTACTATTACCGTCATTATTAGAAGAAGCACTTAAGCTATTAGAAGTAGTGGTTAAATTCTGTCTAGGCTTTTTACCTCCACCGCGGCCGCCGCCGCCAGAGGAAGAGCCAGAGGAGGCAGAATCAGCAGCAGCAGCAGCTCTTTTCTTAATTGGAGGAACCCAAGTGCTCTTCATGTGAGTGGCACAGTCAAACCCTCTGTTCTTGCAACAAGTCCTACACATTCTGTACTCACACTCCTTCTTTGCTCTGTTCCCACAGTCTCTACAAACTGATCTGGAATTAGTACATTCTCCCTCCACCACACCATCAGTAAAGCTTGCATCTTTTTTGCTCCCAAAGGTTGAATCTTGACGGATCTTCTTGCGCGTGGGGCCCAAATATTCTTGTTGGGTATCTGTAGGGATATTGTTCAAATCATCAGCGGCGGTAGTGTACAGGTTATTGGTAAAATTGGTTGGAATTTGGTGATAATTAGGAGGTGGGTAGGAGGAAGAATGATGTGGAGGAGCTATGAGGAAGATGTTGTGGAGGCCCAACATGGTTGAGCGGTCAGGTTGGACGGTGGTGAAGGGTGTCGGCAGCGGCGGTGGTGGTGGCGGCCATGTTAATGGGGTAGGAGGAGTAGGAATTAAGGTGGCCACAGTTGGTGGTGTACAAGGGCAGAGGGCATGAAAAAAGGGCAAAATAATGATGGATTTTGGAGTAGCCAAAGCTAACAGCCTAACACCCCTAAAATCAAGAAATGATTGAAAGCCAATAATTTTTTTTTATTGCTATTTGTACAATTGTACTAGTAGTGCTGGTAGTATTTTTCTTTCATGAAATGTCATATACCGAAATTAGTGATCAATACAACCGTAATTTGCCCTATTTTGGTTTGTAATATTGTCTACTTTGAATATAAAATATCCATGGAATTTTTTTTCGCATGGTACATAATTAATTTTGGAGGTTTGATAATACTGAACCTCCATAATTTCTATTATATATTTATATATTTAATAAATTTGGATAAAAAAAGAAAAAAAAGAAAAACCCTAAGTACACATTGCGTTCAAATCGATGTTGTTAAGTGTTTTTAAATATTGTCATTTTTTCATATTATTGGAGTGTTCTTAAATTGTTGTTTGAATTGATGTCGATTTTAGAATTTAGTAATACCGAAATTATCGAATTCTGTATCAAAATTATTTAGGTAAATCAACAACGATACCTTTTAATAGCTAATATGGTACGGTATTCAATTTTGAAAGTTTGGTATACCAAATACTGAACAAATTCTAGCAAAATACCGCGACACCGATTGATAAACACCTAAATCGGCAACGATACCTTTTAATAGCTAATATGGTACGATATTCAATTTTGAAAGTTTGGTATACCAAATACCGAATAAATTCTAGCAAAATACCACGACACCGATCGATAAACACCGCTAGTTGTTAGTATAAATCACAAAACAAAAAGAAGAAAACTTATCCAATTTACCTGTAATTTTTACTAATTTTGTCATGTAATTCTTAACTAAATGTGTCAATTTCAGAAAGCGTATAAGGAGCGTTATGCAACTCAGTATTCCGATGTAGCTGACAAACCTTTTGCGGACCCCGTTTTGCATCGACATTCATTTGGCCAACCTAGTAGAAATCGCGTGGTTGACATCGGTGGTCATTTGACAGCTTCACGATTTTATTGCATTGGTTGAAGCACATGTCTATCAAGTGTGTTTTAATATCATCGCTTACTATATACTATTGTTTTATGAATTGTCGATGTAATGTATGCTTTATACTTTTAAACAATAGGACTTGAATCGTCTTCTACTTGGATACATACTCAAGACGAACTGAACCGCTGTGTTAAAGAACAAGTTGAGCAGGGGATTCAAGAAACAAAGAGTCAGTATGAGGCAACAATTTCTAAGATGCGGGAGACCATGACTGAGAGGCAGGATGAGATACAAGCCGAGATGAGGATGTTGCGGGAAGAATTGGAGAGGCAAAAGGCGCAACAAACTCTCGATTTTCAGGCGATGATGCAGGCCGAATTTGAGAGGCAGAGGGTGATCCAGTAACTACCTCCTGAAGAGCCTCCATATGATGATCATGAAGACTCATGTGAGAAGGCTTTCAGGTGATAATTTTTGTAATACTTATTTAGTATATTTACCTAATTAGTTTTTAGTATTCTACCATTTTTAGTTTTCTAGCATTTTTAATTTTGTAGCATTTTTTTTCTAGCATTTAATTATGAACCTTAAATGTGTAACTAAAAGATTTTCATTTATACGACTTAATTAGTATTATTTATTTCTAATATTATTATTAGTTATTTATTTTAATATATATTATTAATGCTAAATCATTAATATTTATAAAAATCTGAAAAAAAACATATATTTTGACATTTTTGACGGACAAAGCCGTCGGAAACAAGCAAGCTGTTTCGACCGCTTTCTCCATCGAAACCTTTACGTGTCAAATGATTTTGAGGGAATGGAAGTCGAAATGGTTTAACGAAATGTATTAAACCATTTCGACGGCCTTGTTCGTCGATAAACTACGGAGATGAAAAGTTTCGACGGATAAAGCGATTGAAAATAAGCAAATGCGATGAATAATTAACCTGCAAGTTTCGATGGTCTCTCCATCGATAACCTATGGAGACAAACTTATCAATAGAGGTGATCGACTGTCGATACGGTAAAAAATAATTCAATTGGAACTAGCACTAAACTACTAAAATGACTGTAGATAGTGGAAGAGGATCGTTCCATAGAGACAAAGGGAACTGATTCAATTTTAGATGACCAAGTAGAAAGCAATAAAATTGGTGTTTCCAAAACCAAGAAAAGAGAGGATTGAATGAATAGTAAACGTACTTCAAGACCTAGAATAACAATTAAAGAATGCCGATTAAACAAAAAGAGTTGAGATTTAATTATGAGAAAAAACTCCCGGTGAAGACTTAAGTCAAGATTCCAATATTAATCTTCTAATCATTGATGTTGAAATGGCCAATTTTGATTCGCAGAACAACTATAGAGTTTAGTTGTGCTTAGAACTCCTACCCTCCTCCTCCATCAAATTACATGAAGGTACGCTTATCAGGTAATCCTAATCCCTCTAGCAACGCTAAGGTACGCTTGTAGGATTTAACTAAAGTGATTGGTAGAGTCAAGGGAAAGACTGTTCTAGGGCAGGATCTGGGACGCCCATCTCTTTAACCAAAATCCTTTGATTCTTAACCCTAGGCGAACTTGGGTTTTCGCTTGCGTTGATTAACTCAAAACGTGATTACAAATGCTTGATCTATGCCGACAATACTTAACCTAATAAATTTAAGAGTAGGTAAGTCATAAATAAATTAAAGACAAGATGAACAATGATGGGTGTCGAATCCACCAAAAATAAATTACAACTTATCAATACCTACAAAAGATTGTAAATAGTGGTAAGAGGAT
>NBIL01133975.1:0-10241 GCA_002752925.1 Viola pubescens var. scabriuscula | reverse complement strand
ATTGTATTATATATGGCTACAAAATAATGCTATAAAAGTGACCAGAAGGTTTTGCAAAGCTATTGTTGCTGCGCTTATCATAACACAGACATCAAAAGCTAGTAAAGCTATTGTTGCTGCGCTTATACAAGACAGGAAAAAGTGAATCGGTCAACGAATTAATTCCCCGCGGAACTTCTAGGATTGCACAGGGAGGTTCTTGTGGGTGTAAGCTACTCCTTTATCACCATTCACCACTTGTCCTTTCCCTCTCAGGATCCTGCATTTGTTACAGAGAGAAAAAACTGCCATCATAATTCGAATTTTCAACTCGAACAATGTAAAAAGACAATGCAGGAGTTAACTACGTACCATCGAGTTGTTAACAACCCTTCAACGCCTACGGGGCCTCTAGCATGAATCCTGGCCGTGCTTATGCCAACCTATTCAGCCATGAATAAGGTCAAAGCCAAAAATACAAAAGTAAAAAACATCAGTTGTTCTGGTTTTATAGTTGATGGTGAGTGAGGATCGTAGGAGAATCACATACCTCTGCACCAAGTCCGAATCTGGCTCCATCACAAAATCGTGTACTTGAATTATGAAATACTGCAGCACTGTTGTCAAGGATAGAAAAAGCATTACTGCAAAGTTACAGAAATTTCTGATTTGTTGTAACAAACAAGCACAGATATAACTCTAACCTGTCAACTTGATTCAGAAAGACTTCTGCAACTTCCTGATCTTCTGTAACGATGCAATCGGTATGAGCACTGGAGGGGAAAAAAGATGCACACATCAGAAATCAGAGAAATATCCTAAATTTCAAGATAAACCAAATAAATGCAGAAATGAGAGAAGATAGCATGCCTTCCATGTTGATGAATGTGTTCGATGGCAGCATGCACATCCTCCACAATTTCAATTGTACATGACAGTGAATTGTACTCATGATGGAACGAATGTGCCTCTTTTATCTGTAACAAACTACTCGCTCTTGGTCCACCATACACAGTAACACCTGAAGCAAATTAAGCATCAGGAATATAAGATTCTCAACTAATAACTCAACCAAGCCCGCAAAGAGCAAACCCATACCTTCACTCTCGAGTTCTTCAACAAGTTCGTTAATCCCACCGTTGCTTGAAAAATGTCCGTGAACTAGAAGTGTTTCCTAAAACCCAATTATGATGATATCAAATCAAGCTTGTACATAACATTAGGAGGAGAAATCTGAGGAATGTGAGTAAATATACCATGGCGTTACAGGCTGCAGGATAATCTATCTTTGAATCCCGAACAATATGCTTTGCCATATCCATATTAGCCGATTTATCAACATAGACATGACAAATTCCATCTGTAACAATAGGCTGTAATTTCAGTAAAAGCACTAGTTGGCAGATAATGATACAAGATTTCTGTAAGCGATCTTTACCAGAATGACCAAGGACTGGAATCTTTGTTGACCTTTTTATTTCAGAAACAAGCTTATTGCTCCCTCTAGGGATCACAAGATCTATGACATCATCAAGCTGTGGCAGAAAAAACACTCACAATGTTCACTGGACCGTAATGAAAAAATTCACAAGTAGTTCGCTTATTCAATCTCACTTTTTACCTGTAGCAAATCAGGAATATCGTCTCTGGAAGTAACAAGCCCAATTAGCTTGTCACCGACAGCAGAAGGGATGGCAGAAGAAATTACCTAAACATAAATATAAAAATAGAAAGAAAGAACCAAACAGAGGAGAGGTAAAATGGGAGTTAATAGAGGCTCTGGTATAATCAACATTCAATTCTACTGAAGATGCCGAAATGAAAGAATCAACCTTGTGCAGAATTCCATTTGATCGCTTGGCTTCTTTGCCTCCTTTCAGCAGGAGACCATTCCCAGTACGAATAGCCAATGAAGCTATCTATAGACCAATTTGAACAAAGGAAAAAAGTTATAAGAAGAAACTGACTTTCAAACAAAAATCAGAGGAGAAGCCATTATTAGTCCATTACCTGAACCAGAGCATCAGGTCGAGCCTCAAATATAATCAGGAGCACACCCAAAGGAGATGATGTTTTATTTAAAATGAGTCCATCTGCAATCTGCATGCACGAGCAGTAATCAGAATGATCAACTGAATAATGAATGAAGCTGACCATAAATGTTAATTTCTAGTTCAACTGCTTCTGATTAGAAGTTAGAACCATTAGCAGAATAGCTGCTATTATCAGACAAAGAATTCCTAGGTCTGTGGAGTTACATATTCAGGAAAACTCTAGGTGGTTTCCTAACCTCAGTTTTCTCTAGAATACGACCAATGGGTTCTTCCATGTCCGCAAGTTTGCGAATGGATCGTGCAAGGCTGGAGATCTGCAAAATGTAATCATTTCCACATGAACAAGAACAAATTCTTACAAGTCATATAGCAAATTATCCAACACTCTAGCAGGACATCTTGTGCATGATAACTAAAGAACTAAGCTCTTTAGCGCCAAAGAACTACAGAAGTCAAGTGTTTACCTTTTCAGGACTCAAAGACAGACGGGATATTAATGATTCCGCGTATCCAGCTTCCTTTGCCACTCTAATATCAGCTTCATTCGCAGACTTAATCTCACTTTCATTTGCCTCTAGAGCATCAGCTATGTCCATCAGTATTTTCCTTCTTTCTTCAGATGATAAACCCTAATCAAAATCATGGAGTTAACCTCATGTTCAATACAGTAGCCAACATGTAGTCACATAGTATCAAACCTGAAGCCTTCTTGAGCATTCGCGAGCTGCTTGCGCCATCTCACGTGCATCAAGCAGTTTAATTGCATTCCCTGAAAGTGAATCCCGATGGAAGAGAGTACCAATACACTTCCCTTCAAGTATATTGATCAGGTTGTCTATGGACTGACCACTTCACAAGAGTTGGAAGCAGAATCAGAAAGAAAAATTACGAAATAAACCACATCTTGGCAAACTAAACAAGGCATTATGGAGATTTATCAGGTACAGCTACCTAGGATAGTACCTACTTTCTATTTATATAGAAGCAAATGAAGCATTAGCTAACAATAAACTATGGAAATTTTAGTGTGCAATAGAACCACACCTAGTGATAACAACAGGGATACCGGATTCAGCTGAGGTGACAGATGCTTGGACTTTAGCAGTCATACCACCTCTTCCCACTCTAGACTTATCGCCAAATGTAACTTCTTGTTGATGTTTCTCTTTTCTGTATGTGTGGATTAGCTTTGAGCCTGGATCACTTGGAGGGCCGGTATAGAGTCCTTCTACATCGGTCATCATAATTAGAAGGTCCGCTTGCAGTTCCGATGCCAACAGACCTGCCAAACTATCATTATCCCAGAATATACCAGAAGAATCCTGCAATTACATTGGAAAGGAATTGGTTCTAGAAATCAAAAATTCAATGCTAAGACGCCATAAGCAAATGTGAGAGGTTCACATGCCTGATATGGTGCTTTCCTTGTACTGACTGCATCATTTTCATTTAAGATAGGAATAACTCTGAGAGATAACAATGATTGTACTGTTTCTGAGAGCTGTTTCCTGAAATCCGCATCCCTAAAATCGCTATCGGTGAGAAGAAGTTGAGAAGAAGTCACATCAAGCTGTGCACAGAAGATTACAAATATCAGCACTTCAACAAAAAGAGGCAACTTTTGGGATTTTAGTTGAAAAGAAGCAGTTTCACCTGACTGAACATTGCATCATATAGGGCCATGAGACAACTCTGACCCACAGATGCACAAGCCTTTCCGCACGGTTCAACTTGTGGATTTTGGAGGTCAGACAAACTGGAAAATTAAACAAAGTACGGATCTTTTTACACAACAAATCCTCCAATTATTAACAGCAAATATAGGGTTTCAGGAAAAAACCTGCTGTTGCACAATCTTCTGTACAGAAGCCTTTGGCGGCCAAGACCGACAGCTCCTGAAGTAACCAAAACAACTTCATAGCCTTGAGAATTCAGTTGCTTAAGCTGCATTAAGGAACAAACATGAGAAAAATAAGATCTGACAGCATAGCGCCCGACATACAGGAAATTCCAAATTCTCAGGTAAAAATCATAATAATCTAAAGCCCTGATAACCTGCTCACAAAGAGCTCCAAGCCTTCCCACTGCTAATCTTCCATCAGTTTCTCGAGTAACAACAGCAGTTCCAATCTTTAATGATCAAAACAAGCAAAAGAAGTAAACGTTAGACAACAAGTTATAATCTTCCATGCTATTGGGTTCTTCTCATGACTATCCGATTCCCATAATTATCCAACCAAATCATCAAAACAAGCAAAAAGAAGTGAACTTTAAGGTTGCAAGGACAACACTGGAATCAAATATTAATAGAAAACAATGAGGATTGAAATAAAAATGTAACCTTTACAACAATGCGCTTGACATTGTTAACAAAAAGACGAGTAGGGTCCATGGAGTCCGTCATCTTCAAACACAAACAGAAATCCCCTGAAAATTGCACTCAGATGTTTGATATTAGTTCATTGAGAGTCCTAACATCATCTAAACTTTTATGGGCTTATCAGATAATTATAATTACTATTTTTAATTAGTCTATTAAGTTAATCTAGACATTGTTAGAATCCCAGAGATAGTAAACAAATAAGTTACCTACTAAACTTGTCAAAAGTGATAAAATGATGCGGAAAAACGAAAGCAAATGTAGATGCACACATCAAATAGAATTGGAATTAATTTATCTCACTACCATGCGTATCGCTAACCACCACCATCGGAAAGTCGAATTTACCAATGTTATCCAATTTTTCAGATACACTTTTCTGCTTTTGAATTGAATCATTATTATTATTTTCTTTTTCTTTCTAGATAGATTACAACTGATAAGAGATATTGGAAACTTTTATTTAAAAAAGAAGAAATCGATTTTATATATTAATAATAATACGTATAATTAAATTATGATTATATAAAAGTAACTTTTCATTTTCATTAATTTAATTCTTTTAAATTGATTTGCACTATAAATTGCAAAATTAAAATGATTAATAATATAAACCAAAAGTTTTAAACCTATTTTATATATATTGGTAGAAAATAATTATACCAAATTATAAATAATTAAAAACCATTGCATGCCACGTGTTTATCTCCACATTAGTTAGATTAATCCTAACTTGATAAACTTAGGAATTGTTGTTCAATTTTATTTTTTGGAAAGGCATTAGGAAATGATTTTTAATAGAAAATGAGCCTTTTTTTTTAACATGGGCTTGGCCCAAACACAGGTACCATCCAAATTCCAAACACCGCCGGCAAATCCATGGCAACCCAATCTAAAAAGCTGCACTACTACAGTATTCCTTATCAGTCATTGATTCATTTCAGATTGAAAAATCTTTCCTTTCCTTTCCTTTCCTTTCCTGGATATGAATGAATGAACTTAATGGCGTGCCTCTGCATAAATTCCCAAAATCTCTGGTTCCAACCTTCGTCGCTGCGATTATCTCCAAAATGTGTCCTACCCAACCCTAATTCCCTCCCTCTCCTCCTCAACAACAACACCCATGTCATCATCCCCTTCTTCACTTCTCCTCTTCAAAAGGTAACTCCTCCCTCCACCAACCCAACTCATCCAATTGTAAAACAAATGCATATAAAACCAAAAGCTCCTCTCTTTTTCCTTTTTTACTCTCTTCTCAATAAAGAAAATTAACCGTAACCGTCCCTTCTCACCCTTTTTATCTCCGTTACTCTCTCTTACAATCCCATTTTGGTCTGTAGATGATGATGTCCTGCTCCATCCCTTCACGCCGCCGCAGCAGCAGCTTTGTTACTGTCAGCTCGCACATGGCCACCACTGCGGAAACACCCATTTCTGAGAACAGGATGCTTGTAAGTTGCTATCATCTTTTCAGCTTTACTTGCACTCAGTTTTGCTCAATCTTCGTATTTATCGAATTTTGCTTGATTACTTCCTTCTTCTTCTTATCTCAGGTCTTCGTGCCTCCTCATCCGTTGATTAAGCACTGGGTTTCCGTTTTGAGAAACGAGCATACCCCATCTCCCGTCTTTAGTTAAGTGTTGTCCTTTTTATCACTTTTGAAGTTTGATAGGAAAATCTTTGTGGGAACACAAGATTAAGTTAATTTGTTGTTTTTTTGCAGGAAGTGCTATGGCTGAATTGGGGAGGTTGCTCATGTATGAAGCATCCAGGGATTGGTTGGTTAGTTAGCTTGTCAACTACTATTCTATTTGCAGTTGCTTTCATTTTAATTAATTGACTGATTGTTTTGGATTGTAATTAACATTTGAGTGATTTTTCCTGCTAGCCTACTGTTACAGGAGAGATACAGTCGCCGATGGGTCTTGCTTCAGTTGAATTTGTTGATCCAAGGCAGCCCGTGGCGGTTAGTAGTCAATACTTTGTCTAAGCTCGTTTTGTTTCATCTTAAGGCTGGGGAACTGTTGAATTGCCTGTTGAGCTCCATAGGAGTGTGTTTTTTATGACTTTCTAACGATAATAACAAGTCATTGGTTGATTTCTGTTTTGGTAGGTTATTCCAATTCTGAGAGCAGGTCTTGCACTTTCAGAACATGCATCCTCAATTTTACCAGCAACCAAAACGTACCATATAGGTGATGATAAGTTTTAATCTGATATGCTAATAGCAGAATGTGAAATATGTGATGAATTGAAGTATGGTGAAGGTATTGTCTTGTAATTTCACAATGGACTTGGAATTGGATACGTTCTCCACTTTTATTTTGATGTGGAGAATTTAGAATAAATAAATAAGTCACTATTGTATGAAATTGGATTGCTCTGAGTCAGTTGGTTGGTTGATTTGGCTTCTATTTCTGTATGATTAATATGGATTAGTACTGCATAAAGTTAGCAGTTTATGAATTCTAACTCTCTTTTATCTAATCTTTTGTAAACATCTAGGGGTCAGCAGAGACGAGGAGACACTTCTGCCCACAGTATACCTGAACAAGTAAGAAATTTCAGTGAGGGAGGGATGAGAAAATGTGTGCAAACTCTATGTTTATGAGTGCTTCTTACCTGCATATGTTTTCACATAGTTGAATTAGAATTTTCATGTATTCTTACTGAACCAAATGGCATTATAAGTTCTTCTGTTCTGTTTTGTTTGTTCATCTGCTTTTGTTTGCATTTTGCAAGTCTTTTCTGGTCTCTTTAGCCTTTTATGCTTGTCTTTATATGACTGTTTTTAAGTTTGTAATTCCTTGTGTAGGCTACCTGACAAATTCCCTGAAGGATCTCGAGTATTTGTGGTAGATCCTATTTTAGCAACAGGTAATAAATCCAGACTGATTGTAATGACAGCATTCCCTCTTAATTCGCAAACTAGAATCATGAACGATATGGAAGTAGGATGCCATGTTACACAACGTAATTAGAAATATTTTTACTGCAGCATAATTTCCCACATTAGATGAAGATATTTGATGACAAGAATCCTAATCCCCTTGAAATTCCAGCGTCTTTTTCGTTTCGTATGACCTTAAGTTGATGTTTTACTTCTTACAATGTCGGATTGATTATGTGGCTTGATTTCAGGTGGCACGATAGTGGCTGCTCTTGACCTTGTAAAGGAACGTGGAGTTGAAAACAAGCAAATTAAAGTGGTAAGGGCACTTGTTTTGTTGTTGAGTCCAAAATCTGACTTCCTTAATGCGAATATAGGGTACTGTGAAATTTGCGTGCTATAGGTTTTTGGTCATTAGTACTACATGGAGGTTTGCTTTCACTACTAAGGAGGGAAATACACCAAATTATAAATCCCAATTGTCTGACCGAGCAGATTAAGCTTTAGGATGTTGATAATTGTTTGTAGGAAGCTCTGTGTATAAACAGCTGAATTCGAATTAGAATATGACTAGACTGCTAACTAAGCTACTTTACGACAGATATCTGCTTTATCTGCTCCTCCAGCTCTTCAAAAGCTCAGTGAGAAGTTCCCTGGGTAATTATTTCATCATTGTCTCAAGTATATTTAGAATCTTAATGTTCCTAAATCGTTGATTATAACCTTGTTTTCCCGTTTTCTAGGATCCATGTCTACACAGGAATTATCGACCCCGTTGTTAACGACAAAGGGTGTGTACTTTTTCATCCTCATTATGCTAAATTTGAACCTTAAGATCTGTAGTATTCTTTTTTACTGGTATGCTGCTGTTATGGTGGTTATCCAGGTGGATTATTCCTGGACTTGGAGATGCTGGCGATCGCAGCTTTGGTACATAAACTGGAAAAAGGATGGCTCTTCCATGTATGGCGCGAAGCGACTTAATTGATATTCTGAGTTGTATTTTTGAAAATGTTAAGAGTCTATCATGACTTGGAAGGCTTCCTCCATTTTTCTAGTGCTCGGATTATTGTAAGTTCATAGGAAATGAGCAGGAATGAAAGAATTTTTGTGTGAAATTAACATTTTCAGTCATTTAAGAAAACTCAATTTCTTAGTTTTTACATTCTTCAAGTATGGATGGTTGAAAATCAAATATTAGCATTACTGTTAAAACATCATAGTTCTATTTAGCAAACTATTTAGCAATCAAAACTAACTAAAAGACTAATATACTAATTTGAAGGAGCTTACAAACTTTTATTAATTAATAATTAAATAACAACAAAAGATCAATTTCATCACTGTTCACTAAATTACAATCAAATGCCACTATGGTGGTGCTGGTGCTGGTGATGACCACCGCTGTGATGGTGCTGGTGACCACCGCTGTGATGATGATGATGATGACCGACGATTTTAACAGGAACGGGTTGATTATCGGCGCCGCCGCTGCTATTATGGGGATGATAATGACCAAAAGCGCCATAGCCGCCGCCGCCTCCTCCTCCTCCTCGCTCTACATCGCAACCTCTCAGTTTTTCCCTTCCGGCTTCCTCCTTACAGTCACCGCAGCATAGGAAAATTGAAACACCGATTGCAACTGCACCTATGAGTATAATTACCGTCGGTTCCATCTGTTCCAAAAAAGAAGAAGAATAATATCCGAGGAAGAAAATACTATTAGAGTGGTCAAAGATGAATACTAGCTATTTAAATAATGCGGAATTAGCGGCCCAAACCAAAGCAAAGCTTGGGTAGCAAGAAATCGTACAACACATTAATTCTTTTAATTACTCTTTAATATTGAATATAATAATAATAAGTAAAATAGCTTAATTATATACTGATGACAGTTTTATTTTGTTCTTGTCAATTATATATAAAAAATAAACAATCAATATATACTGTCGTAAAGCCAATGGAAAAGGGATTAGGCCCCGCTCATCATTCCACGAACCTTCGCTGGTCACCAGAAGTGGTTCATGGTTGAGTTCATGCACCTTGAACCAAACCATGTAGAGTAAAGAAAACCCAAATTAGTTAATTTTGTTTTTATTTATTTATAAAAAAAAAATAGAATCAGTGTTTTAGGTGGGATCAAATTAGCCTTTTGGATCCAGCTAACTTCACGGGCCAGGACTAGGACGTTTATTAAAAGAGACGGGTCCTAGTTTAGATTTTGACGGGTTTAAACAAGTAGATAAATTCTAAAATTCTTATACTTACATAATCTTGCGACTCTTCTGCTAATTAAAAAAGGACAATGAATAGTATCAATAATAGTAATACTAATAATTAAATATAAAACCATCCATGTAATTAATTACTATCACTAAAAAATTACATCAAACGGTCAAAACAGATGAGAGTAACAATGGGTATTGCCTGCGTCTAGAATTGTACTCCGTCGGTTTAATTAATTACCGCCGCTGTGGGCACCACCAAATTAGTCGTCGCAGTCGCCGCATCCTTCACCACCGCAGCAACTCATCTGAATGACCGTTTCGGCGACGGCGTCCGAAAGAACGTCAAGGGCAGCTTCGCGCCGGCAGCAGCACCTGATTACACGGCATAAGATCAATAATAGCAGGAGGATGAGTAGCACGACGCTCAGTATTATACTTAAATACATCTGTCTTTTGTCCATATGGCTGCTGATTAATTAATTGTTGAGGAAAGAATTTTGGTTTAAGATTAATTGCAATTAATCACCACTCCTCTATTGTTCTTCTTTCCCGATGCGTAGAATTATATATGAATTATCCCTCTTAATCCTATAATAAGTAGGATATCCTGCTAATTACCTTCTCTTTTCCTTTCTTTTCTTTTATAGACGATAATTCGAATTGATTTATTCTTTTATTTAGAAATTAAATCTATAAAATTAACATAAACC
>NBIL01133974.1:0-14068 GCA_002752925.1 Viola pubescens var. scabriuscula | reverse complement strand
CTGTTCATAATACTTATCATTTTATCTTTTTCGAAGTCAATATTTTGTGCAAATGACAAAAAAAAAATTATGCATCAACCCAATTTGATGATAGTGTATTAATTTGAGTAAAAATTAGGAGTAAAAATGAAACAATATGAAATAAAATAAGATCAAAGATCATGGTGAAATGAATTTTTACTATCCTAAAAGTTATTTATTTTGAGTATTATTTTAACATTAATGGTGAATGGAAATTAAAAGGTCGCAGGCCATTTTTTTAAATTAGTAATTTGTTACCAATATTTAAATTCTTTTAATTGATCCATGGATACATAAGTGGAGTTTAAGCAAATAAATCACTCCACTGAAATTAGACAATTAACTAAGGATATTTTATTAAGTCTACTGAAATTGGGTATTGCTGGTCAATTGGATCATTCACTAATCTTATTTATATCAAGTTAATTTTGATTAAATTCGTAAAGTATTTTTAACGAGTAATTAATTTTTTCATACACAAATTGGGATGAGCAACTCATGGACCACATAATTTTGGTGGACCAAGATTTGATAGATCGAGTAGAATTGTTTTTAAGGCCCAAAATTGAATACAAAATAAGCCCAATGGCATAACAATAATTTTGATCAACTTCAGTCCCTCTAAATTCCCTTCCCATAAGAAATCTGGCCAAAACCCTTCCTTAAACCCTAAAACGGCACAGGAGCAAAATCCCTCTTACACTTTCTCTATTTGTTGAAAAAAATGGCTTTCAATTTCATGCTCCGTAGAGCCACCAAATCGCTCCTACCTCTAGCTACCCGCACCGTTGCTTCTCCTAAGACGTTCCAAAGGACAATAACCACCTTGATCGGCGTCCAAAAGCAGAGTCCCACAGTCCGCAACTTCCTTCCCGCTGCTTCACGATTCTTCTCAGAAATTGCAAGAGACCAGACCGCCGATAATAGCCTCCTGAGTGTCCTTGATTCTGAAATTGGGTGTGCTGAAGAACCCAAAGAGGTCAACTCACTTTACATTTTGTTTATTTTTTTCATTTTGCATGCTGTGTATATATGCTGATTAGCTTATTGTCTGTATAATTCTCTGTTTAGGCTAGTTTTAGAAAAATATTTTACTGTTTTAGCAAATAACATGGATTTTTGACATATTGTTTGATGAGCCTGTTGGGTTGTTTAGTGGTTCAAAGCCCACACATAGCCGTGATTTATTGAAATTGGGTGTTGTTTGTGCTATTCCTCATCAAGGGGCTTTACTCTGACAGTGTTAATGAGTTGCACGCATTGGAATCGTTATGCAATCTGTTGTAGTTCATTGATTGTGGTGCAAATGTTATTTGATTAATCAAATAAATGTTGTGGAACTAGTGAGTACTAATTTTGTTGCTATTGCTCTATTTTTGTACTCGTAGTCCTGAATTCTATCCTTATTGAATGGTGCAGATAGGTGACATTCCAAATGGATTTCCATTTGAGATACTAGATAATGATGGAGAGAAAACTATAACCCTTACTAGGAAGTACAATGGTGAAGTTATCACTGTTGAGGTGGATATGCCCTCTGAAGTTGAAGAGAATGATGATGAAGATGATGAAAACTCAGAGCCATCTGGTGTTCCACTGGTTGTGAGTATTGCCAAGCAAAATGGTTCGCGTTTGGAATTTGGTATCACGGCTTTCGATAGTGAGATAACAATTGATCACTTGACATTTAAGAGCCAAGAAAGTGTTGATGATCAACTTGCTTATGAAGGGCCTGAATTCAGGTAAGTTTGTCATGCATGTTTACTTGATTGTTAAATGTTGTCATGACATTTTGTTTATTATTGACTTTGTTTTCTTTTTTCTTTTGCCAGCGATTTGGATGAAAACTTGCAGGGTGCTTTCTATAAGTATCTCGAGGTGAGAGGTATCAAGCCTAGCATGACAAGCTTTTTGGTGAACTACATGGAGCAGAAGGAGAATAAAGAGTACTTGTTGTGGTTGACGAATCTGAAGAATTTCGTGGAGAAGTAACCAGAGTACTCAGGCAAAGTTATTTATATTAATTAATGAATTATCAAACTCTCTTTTGGATTTTGGAAGGAGAAAATATGAGATGCAAATTTGGTCCCTATGTATGATTTTTTTTTCACGATTTGGTGGCTCTTCAAAGCATGAAATTTGGTGACTCGTATAAGTCTCTCCAAATTCCTCCTCTCTTCAAATTCATAGGCATAATAAAACCGACTAAAACCTCCTCGTAAAATCGTTTGTTTTTGTTTTCTGGCATGGAGGTAGATGCTTGAAATTTGTAAAATCGTTTCGTTGGCAGGTAACCAAACAGGAAAATTCTGTCCCCTAGGGCTATTAAGTTTGCTTTTATTTTTTTCCCTTTTTTTGTGCAAATATTTCGGTGGTGTTGTGTTAGTAGTATTTGATTTGAGTTCTATTTCTCTGTTTTTTACTATTTATTACCAACCAAAACCTTCTCATAAAGAGTAGTGCTACAGATACAAACTTTTATACAAAAAGTACATGCGGGATAAACCTCAATCCTATCTTTGCACATTAGTTGGTATAAAATAGTTTGTATCCCAAACATACCTTACTCGCGTAGAACTAAAGCCCTTGAAATCCTTTTCCTTCAAAGGTGGTGTTCAATCTAATGCTCCGCAGAGTCTCCAAATCGCTTCTAAGAATCGATACGTTTTCGTGTATGTCCCCCACACGTATGGATGAAGAAGATGAAGATTATGAGGAGCTTGAGTTCAACTAAGTTTCTCATCCATGTGATACTACTTTGATTGTTAATTCGTTGTCATGACCGTTTTGTTCGTTATTGACTTGGTTTTGCTACCTATAAGTATCTTGAGGATAGAGGGATCAAGACCAGCATGACCAACTTTTTGTTTAAGTACATGGAGAGCAAGGACGACAGACAACACTTGATGTGTTTGAAAAATTTCAAGAACTTCGTGGAGAAGAAGAAACTGTATTAAGTATGGAAGATATCTATCTTTTATTGTTCTTGCTAATGTGGTGGAATCTTGAATTTTTATACTTGTTTTGGAATTTAATTTTCTGGTGACATGTTCTTTGATGAATCTTAATAATATCTAACCTGCAGTTGTCTACCATTTGATATGTTTATTTATGATTTTTATTTTAATTTCGGGCATGGAGGCCCATATACTCGTTGAAATTTGTGGAAACAATTTAGTTGGGAGGAAGAAACTGGGAAAGCTATGTTTATCATAACAATTTTAGCTGTACCCATTATCAAATCGATTAGGTACAGTTGTAACTCCATACCGAACTACCAACATCTTTCTTTAGGGATGATAAAATAATGCCAAAATAATGACTTGTTGTGAGCATTTAATCATTAATGGAGCCGATTAAGTGCGAACAAGAATATTCTAATCATAGGGGGCTCAAGTTTGGCCTTTGTATGCGATCAAAACCTTCTCATAAACCCCTCCAGCACAGAACTAAAACCCTTAGAAATCCTAAATGGCCTTCAATTTAATGCTTGGGAGAGTCTCCAAATCGCTTCTACCTCTGGCGACCCACGCTGTTACTTCCCCTGGAACTAACTGGGAGGAGACTCGAGTACCCTCGAGGTTATTGTCAAAGATTAATTTTGTTCATACCGGATTGAACTACTAATATCTTAATTTGTCTCTCGTGCTTTGTCTCCACAGTCTTCGAATCGTTGGTTTTCGTCTCAGGAAATTTACGCATTGCGATCAATTGTTTGTAAAATCTAGGTTGCCATAAACTAAAGCATTCACTCACTGATTAGAGAAGATGTCTTCCTTTCTCTTTTTTCTTATTGCTTAATAGGGTCATATGATAGTTAAAAGATCAAGGACCTCATAAGTTCTCATCTCCTGATTGTATTATATATGGCTACAAAATAATGCTATAAAAGTGACCAGAAGGTTTTGCAAAGCTATTGTTGCTGCGCTTATACAAGACAGGAAAAAGTGAATCGGTCAACGAATTAATTTCCCGCGGAACTTCTAGGATTGCACAGGGAGGTTCTTGTGGGTGTAAGCTACTCCTTTATCACCATTCACCACTTGTCCTTTCCCTCTCAGGATCCTGCATTTGTTACAGAGAGAAAAAACTGCCATCATAATTCGAATTTTCAACTCGAACAATGTAAAAAGACAATGCAGGAGTTAACTACGTACCATCGAGTTGTTAACAACCCTTCAACGCCTACGGGGCCTCTAGCATGAATCCTGGCCGTGCTTATGCCAACCTATTCAGCCATGAATAAGGTCAAAGCCAAAAATACAAAAGTAAAAAACATCAGTTGTTCTGGTTTTATAGTTGATGGTGAGTGAGGATCGTAGGAGAATCACATACCTCTGCACCAAGTCCGAATCTGGCTCCATCACAAAATCGTGTACTTGAATTATGAAATACTGCAGCACTGTTGTCAAGGATAGAAAAAGCATTACTGCAAAGTTACAGAAATTTCTGATTTGTTGTAACAAACAAGCACAGATATAACTCTAACCTGTCAACTTGATTCAGAAAGACTTCTGCAACTTCCTGATCTTCTGTAACGATGCAATCGGTATGAGCACTGGAGGGGAAAAAAGATGCACACATCAGAAATCAGAGAAATATCCTAAATTTCAAGATAAACCAAATAAATGCAGAAATGAGAGAAGATAGCATGCCTTCCATGTTGATGAATGTGTTCGATGGCAGCATGCACATCCTCCACAATTTCAATTGTACATGACAGTGAATTGTACTCATGATGGAACGAATGTGCCTCTTTTATCTGTAACAAACTACTCGCTCTTGGTCCACCATACACAGTAACACCTGAAGCAAATTAAGCATCAGGAATATAAGATTCTCAACTAATAACTCAACCAAGCCCGCAAAGAGCAAACCCATACCTTCACTCTCGAGTTCTTCAACAAGTTCGTTAATCCCACCGTTGCTTGAAAAATGTCCGTGAACTAGAAGTGTTTCCTAAAACCCAATTATGATGATATCAAATCAAGCTTGTACATAACATTAGGAGGAGAAATCTGAGGAATGTGAGTAAATATACCATGGCGTTACAGGCTGCAGGATAATCTATCTTTGAATCCCGAACAATATGCTTTGCCATATCCATATTAGCCGATTTATCAACATAGACATGACAAATTCCATCTGTAACAATAGGCTGTAATTTCAGTAAAAGCACTAGTTGGCAGATAATGATACAAGATTTCTGTAAGCGATCTTTACCAGAATGACCAAGGACTGGAATCTTTGTTGACCTTTTTATTTCAGAAACAAGCTTATTGCTCCCTCTAGGGATCACAAGATCTATGACATCATCAAGCTGTGGCAGAAAAAACACTCACAATGTTCACTGGACCGTAATGAAAAAATTCACAAGTAGTTCGCTTATTCAATCTCACTTTTTACCTGTAGCAAATCAGGAATATCGTCTCTGGAAGTAACAAGCCCAATTAGCTTGTCACCGACAGCAGAAGGGATGGCAGAAGAAATTACCTAAACATAAATATAAAAATAGAAAGAAAGAACCAAACAGAGGAGAGGTAAAATGGGAGTTAATAGAGGCTCTGGTATAATCAACATTCAATTCTACTGAAGATGCCGAAATGAAAGAATCAACCTTGTGCAGAATTCCATTTGATCGCTTGGCTTCTTTGCCTCCTTTCAGCAGGAGACCATTCCCAGTACGAATAGCCAATGAAGCTATCTATAGACCAATTTGAACAAAGGAAAAAAGTTATAAGAAGAAACTGACTTTCAAACAAAAATCAGAGGAGAAGCCATTATTAGTCCATTACCTGAACCAGAGCATCAGGTCGAGCCTCAAATATAATCAGGAGCACACCCAAAGGAGATGATGTTTTATTTAAAATGAGTCCATCTGCAATCTGCATGCACGAGCAGTAATCAGAATGATCAACTGAATAATGAATGAAGCTGACCATAAATGTTAATTTCTAGTTCAACTGCTTCTGATTAGAAGTTAGAACCATTAGCAGAATAGCTGCTATTATCAGACAAAGAATTCCTAGGTCTGTGGAGTTACATATTCAGGAAAACTCTAGGTGGTTTCCTAACCTCAGTTTTCTCTAGAATACGACCAATGGGTTCTTCCATGTCCGCAAGTTTGCGAATGGATCGTGCAAGGCTGGAGATCTGCAAAATGTAATCATTTCCACATGAACAAGAACAAATTCTTACAAGTCATATAGCAAATTATCCAACACTCTAGCAGGACATCTTGTGCATGATAACTAAAGAACTAAGCTCTTTAGCGCCAAAGAACTACAGAAGTCAAGTGTTTACCTTTTCAGGACTCAAAGACAGACGGGATATTAATGATTCCGCGTATCCAGCTTCCTTTGCCACTCTAATATCAGCTTCATTCGCAGACTTAATCTCACTTTCATTTGCCTCTAGAGCATCAGCTATGTCCATCAGTATTTTCCTTCTTTCTTCAGATGATAAACCCTAATCAAAATCATGGAGTTAACCTCATGTTCAATACAGTAGCCAACATGTAGTCACATAGTATCAAACCTGAAGCCTTCTTGAGCATTCGCGAGCTGCTTGCGCCATCTCACGTGCATCAAGCAGTTTAATTGCATTCCCTGAAAGTGAATCCCGATGGAAGAGAGTACCAATACACTTCCCTTCAAGTATATTGATCAGGTTGTCTATGGACTGACCACTTCACAAGAGTTGGAAGCAGAATCAGAAAGAAAAATTACGAAATAAACCACATCTTGGCAAACTAAACAAGGCATTATGGAGATTTATCAGGTACAGCTACCTAGGATAGTACCTACTTTCTATTTATATAGAAGCAAATGAAGCATTAGCTAACAATAAACTATGGAAATTTTAGTGTGCAATAGAACCACACCTAGTGATAACAACAGGGATACCGGATTCAGCTGAGGTGACAGATGCTTGGACTTTAGCAGTCATACCACCTCTTCCCACTCTAGACTTATCGCCAAATGTAACTTCTTGTTGATGTTTCTCTTTTCTGTATGTGTGGATTAGCTTTGAGCCTGGATCACTTGGAGGGCCGGTATAGAGTCCTTCTACATCGGTCATCATAATTAGAAGGTCCGCTTGCAGTTCCGATGCCAACAGACCTGCCAAACTATCATTATCCCAGAATATACCAGAAGAATCCTGCAATTACATTGGAAAGGAATTGGTTCTAGAAATCAAAAATTCAATGCTAAGACGCCATAAGCAAATGTGAGAGGTTCACATGCCTGATATGGTGCTTTCCTTGTACTGACTGCATCATTTTCATTTAAGATAGGAATAACTCTGAGAGATAACAATGATTGTACTGTTTCTGAGAGCTGTTTCCTGAAATCCGCATCCCTAAAATCGCTATCGGTGAGAAGAAGTTGAGAAGAAGTCACATCAAGCTGTGCACAGAAGATTACAAATATCAGCACTTCAACAAAAAGAGGCAACTTTTGGGATTTTAGTTGAAAAGAAGCAGTTTCACCTGACTGAACATTGCATCATATAGGGCCATGAGACAACTCTGACCCACAGATGCACAAGCCTTTCCGCACGGTTCAACTTGTGGATTTTGGAGGTCAGACAAACTGGAAAATTAAACAAAGTACGGATCTTTTTACACAACAAATCCTCCAATTATTAACAGCAAATATAGGGTTTCAGGAAAAAACCTGCTGTTGCACAATCTTCTGTACAGAAGCCTTTGGCGGCCAAGACCGACAGCTCCTGAAGTAACCAAAACAACTTCATAGCCTTGAGAATTCAGTTGCTTAAGCTGCATTAAGGAACAAACATGAGAAAAATAAGATCTGACAGCATAGCGCCCGACATACAGGAAATTCCAAATTCTCAGGTAAAAATCATAATAATCTAAAGCCCTGATAACCTGCTCACAAAGAGCTCCAAGCCTTCCCACTGCTAATCTTCCATCAGTTTCTCGAGTAACAACAGCAGTTCCAATCTTTAATGATCAAAACAAGCAAAAGAAGTAAACGTTAGACAACAAGTTATAATCTTCCATGCTATTGGGTTCTTCTCATGACTATCCGATTCCCATAATTATCCAACCAAATCATCAAAACAAGCAAAAAGAAGTGAACTTTAAGGTTGCAAGGACAACACTGGAATCAAATATTAATAGAAAACAATGAGGATTGAAATAAAAATGTAACCTTTACAACAATGCGCTTGACATTGTTAACAAAAAGACGAGTAGGGTCCATGGAGTCCGTCATCTTCAAACACAAACAGAAATCCCCTGAAAATTGCACTCAGATGTTTGATATTAGTTCATTGAGAGTCCTAACATCATCTAAACTTTTATGGGCTTATCAGATAATTATAATTACTATTTTTAATTAGTCTATTAAGTTAATCTAGACATTGTTAGAATCCCAGAGATAGTAAACAAATAAGTTACCTACTAAACTTGTCAAAAGTGATAAAATGATGCGGAAAAACGAAAGCAAATGTAGATGCACACATCAAATAGAATTGGAATTAATTTATCTCACTACCATGCGTATCGCTAACCACCACCATCGGAAAGTCGAATTTACCAATGTTATCCAATTTTTCAGATACACTTTTCTGCTTTTGAATTGAATCATTATTATTATTTTCTTTTTCTTTCTAGATAGATTACAACTGATAAGAGATATTGGAAACTTTTATTTAAAAAAGAAGAAATCGATTTTATATATTAATAATAATACGTATAATTAAATTATGATTATATAAAAGTAACTTTTCATTTTCATTAATTTAATTCTTTTAAATTGATTTGCACTATAAATTGCAAAATTAAAATGATTAATAATATAAACCAAAAGTTTTAAACCTATTTTATATATATTGGTAGAAAATAATTATACCAAATTATAAATAATTAAAAACCATTGCATGCCACGTGTTTATCTCCACATTAGTTAGATTAATCCTAACTTGATAAACTTAGGAATTGTTGTTCAATTTTATTTTTTGGAAAGGCATTAGGAAATGATTTTTAATAGAAAATGAGCCTTTTTTTTTAACATGGGCTTGGCCCAAACACAGGTACCATCCAAATTCCAAACACCGCCGGCAAATCCATGGCAACCCAATCTAAAAAGCTGCACTACTACAGTATTCCTTATCAGTCATTGATTCATTTCAGATTGAAAAATCTTTCCTTTCCTTTCCTTTCCTTTCCTGGATATGAATGAATGAACTTAATGGCGTGCCTCTGCATAAATTCCCAAAATCTCTGGTTCCAACCTTCGTCGCTGCGATTATCTCCAAAATGTGTCCTACCCAACCCTAATTCCCTCCCTCTCCTCCTCAACAACAACACCCATGTCATCATCCCCTTCTTCACTTCTCCTCTTCAAAAGGTAACTCCTCCCTCCACCAACCCAACTCATCCAATTGTAAAACAAATGCATATAAAACCAAAAGCTCCTCTCTTTTTCCTTTTTTACTCTCTTCTCAATAAAGAAAATTAACCGTAACCGTCCCTTCTCACCCTTTTTATCTCCGTTACTCTCTCTTACAATCCCATTTTGGTCTGTAGATGATGATGTCCTGCTCCATCCCTTCACGCCGCCGCAGCAGCAGCTTTGTTACTGTCAGCTCGCACATGGCCACCACTGCGGAAACACCCATTTCTGAGAACAGGATGCTTGTAAGTTGCTATCATCTTTTCAGCTTTACTTGCACTCAGTTTTGCTCAATCTTCGTATTTATCGAATTTTGCTTGATTACTTCCTTCTTCTTCTTATCTCAGGTCTTCGTGCCTCCTCATCCGTTGATTAAGCACTGGGTTTCCGTTTTGAGAAACGAGCATACCCCATCTCCCGTCTTTAGTTAAGTGTTGTCCTTTTTATCACTTTTGAAGTTTGATAGGAAAATCTTTGTGGGAACACAAGATTAAGTTAATTTGTTGTTTTTTTGCAGGAAGTGCTATGGCTGAATTGGGGAGGTTGCTCATGTATGAAGCATCCAGGGATTGGTTGGTTAGTTAGCTTGTCAACTACTATTCTATTTGCAGTTGCTTTCATTTTAATTAATTGACTGATTGTTTTGGATTGTAATTAACATTTGAGTGATTTTTCCTGCTAGCCTACTGTTACAGGAGAGATACAGTCGCCGATGGGTCTTGCTTCAGTTGAATTTGTTGATCCAAGGCAGCCCGTGGCGGTTAGTAGTCAATACTTTGTCTAAGCTCGTTTTGTTTCATCTTAAGGCTGGGGAACTGTTGAATTGCCTGTTGAGCTCCATAGGAGTGTGTTTTTTATGACTTTCTAACGATAATAACAAGTCATTGGTTGATTTCTGTTTTGGTAGGTTATTCCAATTCTGAGAGCAGGTCTTGCACTTTCAGAACATGCATCCTCAATTTTACCAGCAACCAAAACGTACCATATAGGTGATGATAAGTTTTAATCTGATATGCTAATAGCAGAATGTGAAATATGTGATGAATTGAAGTATGGTGAAGGTATTGTCTTGTAATTTCACAATGGACTTGGAATTGGATACGTTCTCCACTTTTATTTTGATGTGGAGAATTTAGAATAAATAAATAAGTCACTATTGTATGAAATTGGATTGCTCTGAGTCAGTTGGTTGGTTGATTTGGCTTCTATTTCTGTATGATTAATATGGATTAGTACTGCATAAAGTTAGCAGTTTATGAATTCTAACTCTCTTTTATCTAATCTTTTGTAAACATCTAGGGGTCAGCAGAGACGAGGAGACACTTCTGCCCACAGTATACCTGAACAAGTAAGAAATTTCAGTGAGGGAGGGATGAGAAAATGTGTGCAAACTCTATGTTTATGAGTGCTTCTTACCTGCATATGTTTTCACATAGTTGAATTAGAATTTTCATGTATTCTTACTGAACCAAATGGCATTATAAGTTCTTCTGTTCTGTTTTGTTTGTTCATCTGCTTTTGTTTGCATTTTGCAAGTCTTTTCTGGTCTCTTTAGCCTTTTATGCTTGTCTTTATATGACTGTTTTTAAGTTTGTAATTCCTTGTGTAGGCTACCTGACAAATTCCCTGAAGGATCTCGAGTATTTGTGGTAGATCCTATTTTAGCAACAGGTAATAAATCCAGACTGATTGTAATGACAGCATTCCCTCTTAATTCGCAAACTAGAATCATGAACGATATGGAAGTAGGATGCCATGTTACACAACGTAATTAGAAATATTTTTACTGCAGCATAATTTCCCACATTAGATGAAGATATTTGATGACAAGAATCCTAATCCCCTTGAAATTCCAGCGTCTTTTTCGTTTCGTATGACCTTAAGTTGATGTTTTACTTCTTACAATGTCGGATTGATTATGTGGCTTGATTTCAGGTGGCACGATAGTGGCTGCTCTTGACCTTGTAAAGGAACGTGGAGTTGAAAACAAGCAAATTAAAGTGGTAAGGGCACTTGTTTTGTTGTTGAGTCCAAAATCTGACTTCCTTAATGCGAATATAGGGTACTGTGAAATTTGCGTGCTATAGGTTTTTGGTCATTAGTACTACATGGAGGTTTGCTTTCACTACTAAGGAGGGAAATACACCAAATTATAAATCCCAATTGTCTGACCGAGCAGATTAAGCTTTAGGATGTTGATAATTGTTTGTAGGAAGCTCTGTGTATAAACAGCTGAATTCGAATTAGAATATGACTAGACTGCTAACTAAGCTACTTTACGACAGATATCTGCTTTATCTGCTCCTCCAGCTCTTCAAAAGCTCAGTGAGAAGTTCCCTGGGTAATTATTTCATCATTGTCTCAAGTATATTTAGAATCTTAATGTTCCTAAATCGTTGATTATAACCTTGTTTTCCCGTTTTCTAGGATCCATGTCTACACAGGAATTATCGACCCCGTTGTTAACGACAAAGGGTGTGTACTTTTTCATCCTCATTATGCTAAATTTGAACCTTAAGATCTGTAGTATTCTTTTTTACTGGTATGCTGCTGTTATGGTGGTTATCCAGGTGGATTATTCCTGGACTTGGAGATGCTGGCGATCGCAGCTTTGGTACATAAACTGGAAAAAGGATGGCTCTTCCATGTATGGCGCGAAGCGACTTAATTGATATTCTGAGTTGTATTTTTGAAAATGTTAAGAGTCTATCATGACTTGGAAGGCTTCCTCCATTTTTCTAGTGCTCGGATTATTGTAAGTTCATAGGAAATGAGCAGGAATGAAAGAATTTTTGTGTGAAATTAACATTTTCAGTCATTTAAGAAAACTCAATTTCTTAGTTTTTACATTCTTCAAGTATGGATGGTTGAAAATCAAATATTAGCATTACTGTTAAAACATCATAGTTCTATTTAGCAAACTATTTAGCAATCAAAACTAACTAAAAGACTAATATACTAATTTGAAGGAGCTTACAAACTTTTATTAATTAATAATTAAATAACAACAAAAGATCAATTTCATCACTGTTCACTAAATTACAATCAAATGCCACTATGGTGGTGCTGGTGCTGGTGATGACCACCGCTGTGATGGTGCTGGTGACCACCGCTGTGATGATGATGATGATGACCGACGATTTTAACAGGAACGGGTTGATTATCGGCGCCGCCGCTGCTATTATGGGGATGATAATGACCAAAAGCGCCATAGCCGCCGCCGCCTCCTCCTCCTCCTCGCTCTACATCGCAACCTCTCAGTTTTTCCCTTCCGGCTTCCTCCTTACAGTCACCGCAGCATAGGAAAATTGAAACACCGATTGCAACTGCACCTATGAGTATAATTACCGTCGGTTCCATCTGTTCCAAAAAAGAAGAAGAATAATATCCGAGGAAGAAAATACTATTAGAGTGGTCAAAGATGAATACTAGCTATTTAAATAATGCGGAATTAGCGGCCCAAACCAAAGCAAAGCTTGGGTAGCAAGAAATCGTACAACACATTAATTCTTTTAATTACTCTTTAATATTGAATATAATAATAATAAGTAAAATAGCTTAATTATATACTGATGACAGTTTTATTTTGTTCTTGTCAATTATATATAAAAAATAAACAATCAATATATACTGTCGTAAAGCCAATGGAAAAGGGATTAGGCCCCGCTCATCATTCCACGAACCTTCGCTGGTCACCAGAAGTGGTTCATGGTTGAGTTCATGCACCTTGAACCAAACCATGTAGAGTAAAGAAAACCCAAATTAGTTAATTTTGTTTTTATTTATTTATAAAAAAAAAATAGAATCAGTGTTTTAGGTGGGATCAAATTAGCCTTTTGGATCCAGCTAACTTCACGGGCCAGGACTAGGACGTTTATTAAAAGAGACGGGTCCTAGTTTAGATTTTGACGGGTTTAAACAAGTAGATAAATTCTAAAATTCTTATACTTACATAATCTTGCGACTCTTCTGCTAATTAAAAAAGGACAATGAATAGTATCAATAATAGTAATACTAATAATTAAATATAAAACCATCCATGTAATTAATTACTATCACTAAAAAATTACATCAAACGGTCAAAACAGATGAGAGTAACAATGGGTATTGCCTGCGTCTAGAATTGTACTCCGTCGGTTTAATTAATTACCGCCGCTGTGGGCACCACCAAATTAGTCGTCGCAGTCGCCGCATCCTTCACCACCGCAGCAACTCATCTGAATGACCGTTTCGGCGACGGCGTCCGAAAGAACGTCAAGGGCAGCTTCGCGCCGGCAGCAGCACCTGATTACACGGCATAAGATCAATAATAGCAGGAGGATGAGTAGCACGACGCTCAGTATTATACTTAAATACATCTGTCTTTTGTCCATATGGCTGCTGATTAATTAATTGTTGAGGAAAGAATTTTGGTTTAAGATTAATTGCAATTAATCACCACTCCTCTATTGTTCTTCTTTCCCGATGCGTAGAATTATATATGAATTATCCCTCTTAATCCTATAATAAGTAGGATATCCTGCTAATTACCTTCTCTTTTCCTTTCTTTTCTTTTATAGACGATAATTCGAATTGATTTATTCTTTTATTTAGAAATTAAATCTATAAAATTAACATAAACC
>NBIL01133966.1:3089-15039 GCA_002752925.1 Viola pubescens var. scabriuscula | reverse complement strand
GAATCTTTTGAAAGTGCTTCATCTGACACCAAATGCTTCTTCTTTTTTCTTTTCATCAGTTTATAATTTATACTGTCTCCACCAAAGTATGATAATCAAAAGCTGTTTCCTGTTGTTTTTCTCTCCAATTAATACAGCTCAGCTCACCGTAAAAATAAAATAAAAATTGTGGAATTGAATTGAGTCATCTGACCCGGCCTGCACGAACCGGTCGGACTCCTCCCTAACCAAGCCAGTTGGGATCTTTAATTGCAATTGCCAAAGCTCCAATATCTCTTTTTGGCTCATGAGTCATGACATATTTTATTGCATGCCTGACAGCTTGCCAAGATTTTGTTTGCACGAGAGAATCTTCAAAGCCTTTGTGTCTCCTGGTCTACCCCCTGGCCCGCCGGCCCCTGAGTCCACTCGTTTGACGCAAATTAATTACCCCTTCTTCTTACCAGCGAATGTTTTTTGGCTGCATTTTCTATTTAATTATGAAAAAAATAAGTTGATGTACTTTAGAATATATAGGGTATTTAAACAGGAAAACATGGGATTAGCGATCCTAATCAATACTATATCAAACCTTTATTAGTTTTGGAGCGGAAAGAGATCCCAGTTTTCAAAATGGTAGGGCACTGGAGGGCATAGTGGCATAGTGCGTTTTTTTTTCTACACAACAAAAAATCCCTCTTTTATCAATCTGCTTCAATGTATGAAAAAAGTAGAAATGTATATGCAAAAAGTAGTCCAAAACAAAAAAGGAGAAATATTCTGCTCTTGTCCCTTGAGGGTATCCTGGTAAAGAAACTACTAGTATAAAGGATCACTTTGCTCTTTATGAAAAAAGAAACAAGAACCCAAAAGAAAGAAAGATTGGGTGTGATGGTGATATAAGCTATAGCTAATAAAAGAAGAATTAAATGAAAAATTGGTGACATGGTGCAATGTGCATGGTGACACAAACATTACATGTCCATTATAATAAGATAAAAAAGGATGGAATGGTACAACACAACAGTAACACCGGCACATATATAAGTTAGGGACAATGCTAGATGGCACCCTGAGATGGGTTGATAGAGTAAATCTCAGGAGTATTTTTGTAAAAAATACATAATTTACAAAAATATTCTTGAAATTTATTTATCAACCCATCTCAGGGTGCCATCTTAGGGTGCCATAAATCATTCTCCATAAGTTAGATGTACCTCCCAAACTCGACCATGATGAACGAACCATCTGGTGCGTGCCATCATCAACATGTATAGGTCGGCTCACTGGACTTCACTTTGACCAAAGTGATCAAAAGGATGCCATTGGTCTGCACTATGGCCCATGGAATTACAAAATCTAGCCTTAATATCGCTCCCCAATGTTTATTGGAGTATTTTTTTTTCTTATATATTGGCGAATTAATTTGGATTCGAATCCCTACTCGTATATTTATATCCAGCAAAACAACCAATGACAATATTTATTACTTATGTCAGGAATATTCATTCACTGTTAACTGAAGTCCCAAGTTCAAACTAGAAGAATGGAGTAGATTGAAAAAAAAATGTATTTTTTAGGGTCTAAAAATATTGAAATGAATCTACACGTACGAGTGATCTGGAGGAAAATGAAAATAAACTTGTATACTATTATTTTTCAAATTTTAATCAGTATATGACTCTAAGCATGCAGTAAAAAAATGATAATTATCATTTGGACTAACAAAACTAAAGAAAAATAAACTCCAATGAATGATATGGAAAAGAAAACAGTTGACAATGAGCTTGGATTATTATTAGATTCTATAGATAGGTTACATGGGGGTGCAATGCAATTATGATTCATGTAGAAAGGCATGCAGCTATGTATAATGTATCTAAACTATCATGTTGAGTTAATTCTAGATTGATCTTGTTGTTTAATGAATCCATGCAATTAATGTTATTAACCAGGTGATCAGGATCGAGTAATTATTGCATGTCTAGTGTCTTGACTAATTAACGCGTGTGTCATAATCAAATGAGATTAATTAGTAGTAGTTGGTATGGAAATGGAACAACAGATGAATTGGACCCGTTTCCTAATTCCCCCCACGCTGGAACACTGTGTTTAGCACTTTGAGGACAAAGATTAGCTTTGTGTTCCCCTTCTTTGAAATCTGGATCATTCATTCATTCATTCATTCATATACATGTTGATTGGAAAATATTGGAATATTGTGGGTGTTAGGTCACTTTCTTGATCAATATTATCTGCTCACTTCTCTACGTACAGGAGTTATCATTAATCTTACTATTGACATTTGGTCACGTTCATGAGAATTCAATTCCTACCTAGATATTACAAACTGTCATGTACGTAAGAACGAAATTTCAGACCCAATATTTTTTGAGTTTAAGTTGAGAAGTGCCTCTCATTTGATAAACATATATGTCGCTTAATTCACTGATTTATAGATATGCGTGTGTCGTCCTTTTTTGTTTCCCATCGATTGCTACATGACACAACAGGAATTCAATTAATGTAGCTACATTTCCTCGTTCTATTCACGTACAACCAAAGAAAATCAACGTCTATTAATTCCAACACTCACGCTTGCGTGGGGCTCCCTATTATTCAGTCCCACTAGATTCTAATCCAACTTATTCGGATCAAAACTTAAACTTTATAGAAAATCGTCTTCTTTTAATTCCGTAGGTATATATTATTCGTTGTCGGTATATTCTTAACTCATGTGAGAAATCGTCTTCCACTCTAACCGTTTATGCATGTGGGTACATGAGTATATTTAAAGGTGGATAGAGATTTGTTATTGGTGTCAACTCTCCAAGTCCCACAAATTTGTACCTAGATATATACGATATGAATAGGTTAAGTAGCTAATATATACATATATCTCTATTTTCATCGAGTTCTTATCCCAAAAGTTATATAACAGATCAACTGTCTTGCTGATAGTAAATTAAAATTTCGAATTCAAATCTAACTTTCGTCTATAGGGAAAAGAGAAAAAATCAAAGGATAAAAGTTTTTCGAACAAAAGAGAAGCGCAATAATGTACAGCTTGTATTTGGACTAATGGGCGATGGAGACGGAGGAAGTTGGAATTGGTTACTTTGGCTTACCCTCCTTTGGAAAGATCCCTCTACCTTTTTGTGGGTTGGCTCTTTTTTCCCCTTAATTTCGTTTCTTTTCTTTTTTATTTGGCACGGCTCTTTTGGTTTTGGCACATAATTAAAGTGATTCCACCCACCACACTCTCTCACTCATACTTCACTATATATGTATAATTAGTACAACAAGAGCTACCTTAACACATGGAGGTTTTTAATTTGGTGAATATCATTTCATTTTACATGCTTTCTTCACGATAAGATAGGTATCATAGGTTCAAATCCCTTTTACTTATTTCTCAAAGTCGAATATATTAAAAATAAAACAAATTATGTTGAACGAATCATTTTAATATCAACTCACAATGCTCAAATGAGATAAATTTCTTATCCAGTGGAGCACTGAGAAAAACCTAATAAATAAAGTGAGAAAATAATAATAATAACATATAAATAAATAAAATCCTTCAACGTCTATCGGTTCCCCTTTTGACTAGAAATCTTGATTTATCATTTGGTTAGGTCCACCATCAAAATTGACTAACTTGCTTGTTTGTCTTTAACTAGTCGAGGAATAAACGCACGCTTTCCGGCTGCCTACCAAAACTAACGATTATCGGGCTTACCGGCTAGCTTTTTATACATATGCATAAATCCCCAGATAGATAATACTCCATCCATCACATTGTTATTAATTTAATTTAATTAACAAGAACCGAAGATATCCGTAATCTCTTGCTTGCTAGACCCCAATGTCCATGATGCCTAAAACATTGGAAAAAAGAAGAAGAAGCAAAATCCTGTACTTAACTTTAGTACTCATTGTGTACTATTTATTATAAAGGGTTTAGGTGTTTGTGCTTAATTTACCGGTTTCTACGTACTGTTTCCGTAGACGAAAAGGAACCAGCCGCGTGCCCTAGCAAGGAAGTCAAGAGTAGTGGCATATCATCATTTATACTTTTACCACATTAAAACGTAGCATTAGTATTAAAAAGTTAATATCTCTAATATTATTCATTGAATGAATGACTAAATTCTAGCTAGCTAAAGCTATGAAAATCATAACATGAAAGAGATAATTTTGAATCTTTTACTTCCACATCTATCCGGAACACACAGAAAAAATAGTATACATAAGGATATCCTTGAGAATTCCTCTCATGGCTCATCGTTAACTCAACCTTAATTAATTTATCGCCTTGTATATTAGTACTCCCTCCGTCTTATAAAATGACGCTAAAAAAAATGACGTCGTGATAACTTTTTCTTATTCTTGAAAAAATGTCGTTTTCATCGTTTTTATCATTTTCAATATATTGTTTTCAATATATTGAGGAATTAAAATTAGTGTTGATTGAACGTAATTAATAAAGCGATTGAGAGTAATTAGCTAGAAATACATCAAAATCAGTAATCAATCATTATGAGTTGGGAGTCTTCTTCTTTTTTTAAACAGAGGGAGTACTCTATATTTGCTTATATAGTAAAATTGGCTAATCAAACTCCGGTTGACTAAGCCCTAGCTAACTACCTATAAGCTCTAATTATTTCTTCATTTGCTTTCCTACTTTTGGCATCCACGTTTGCGGGAGTGATATTTCCGACTGTCTCCACCATTTTTTCCATTAATTCATCAGTACTAGTGGACTGGAGGGGTACCCAAAGCCGACTAGTCCACCACCACCAATACCATATAAAAAAACTCCAACCCTAACTCCATCCATCAAGTTGCTCTAATTTCATCAATTCGTAATTCAAAGGAATGCTCATTAATATTCATTAAATTTGAGTATTATCTTTATCTTTATGTTTATTTATTTTTTCAATCAAAATTAAAATTAAAAGAAAAGAAAAGGGTGAAGAAGAAGAAGAAGAAGAAGAAGAAGAAAAGTGATGGAAATTAATTAAAGAAAAGATTCCTAGTTGGTCGCTTTCAAGATCCTCAATGGCTGGCGGTCTCGCGTGGGTCTGGCAAGATGAATCAGTGGGCGACAATAGTAAGCAGTGACCTTTGGCGCGTGGGACACAAGATGCCTCCATCCATCATTCTTTCTTTTCTTTTCTTTTCTTTTTTTAGTTTTGGTGCACCATCAAACTTTATATTTTACGTGTAAATTACATGTATTCATAAGCTATGATTGATTTTATTCGCACTAATTTTTTTTTTTTTATCACAAGAAAATTATAAGTATAATTTAATAACTGATAAAAATGTTAAATAAGTTGTGACAGGCTAACATATCAAAAAAATATGTAATTTGTGCATCATAAAGGTACAAAAGAGCATCATACTAGCTAGTACAGACGTAACATAAAAAATGTACTGTTGCGGTAAAAGAAAAATACAACAAATGTAATATACAAAACCAACAAATAAGAGTTACACATATGCACGTCCCAAAAGAGAAAAAATCCAAATACATTAGAAATTTGAACGAATTGTGATATGAGAAATCAGATCTGAACGGACTATGTGACGGTAAAGTTAGGTCATTCGTTGCTCCAGTAATTTCAAACTCCATACAAGAAACGCTACTCAATATCGGAGAAGAACTAACTTCTTCCTTTTCATCATGGATGATTCTCTTGCTCTTTTTCAACCTAGATCTGCATAAAACATACCACAAATATAGATCTTCAATAAATCTAAGAACATATATTTATGCACCATAAAGGTACAAATTACATATTGACGGATCCTCTTTGGGCAAACCGGGCCAGCGGGTATAGGCGGAATTTTGTGTGATTGGGAGGGGAAATTCAAAGGAGTATTCTCCTACTACGTTGGTATATGTGACTCTAATCTCGCAGAAGTCATCACCGTAAGGAAAGCTTTGGCGCTGTCAAATTCGGAAGCTGCTGCGAAGGATGTCATCATTGAATCTGATTCATTAAATATCATTCGATGGATTAATGATCTAGAAAGAGGCCATGGTTGCTCACTATCAAATTCCGAGCTATCGACTCTCTGCGTCGTCTGCGTACTGCACAAACTTTGTTTGTTCATACTTTGCGAGAAGTCAATCACCTAGCCGATGGTCTTGGAAAACAAGGTACTAAAAGGAGTATTGACTTCTACGCTTGGATGTAAAGATATCTCTGGTTGCTGGGTTAGTTGGTTGTTTTTTCCAGACTTTTGTAGTTTAATTTGAATTGGGCCACACATGTTAGAGGACTTTTCCTTTTGTCTGCGGGCTAAAATTGTATTCATCTATTTTTTTTAACTTAATATTGCATGGTTTATAAAAAAAAAATCTAACCACATATATTAGATCTACTGCTTAAATTTGATAGATCAAAGCAATGAAACAAGAAAAAACAATAGAAAGGATAGGGATAAGGAAAGAAAACTAAAACAATAAAATAAATATAGTAAATAAAGGGAGGAGGAAGTTGCCAGCAGCAGCCCCAAAAGTAAAGCATTAACCTAAAAACGAGATTGAGAGAGTTAAGAGAGGAAATTTTAGAGAGATCCTTACTACTCATGAACTGATTTTGACAGGTAATTTTTTCATACATAAGGATTAAAAATGCGATTTTCTACTTAAAAAAAATGAGAATGTTCAACCATTCATATCATGTAGACGTATGTAACATATATTTAGTTTACACATACGTGCATCTTGCTTTATATTTCCCACTATACAATAACTAGCAATTCTGACCCCTTTTTTTAATTTTTTTTTAAAATAAGCTGATGATTTTATTAAGCCAAGTCATGAAGAACATGAAAAAAAAGAGAATTCGGTGCAGCAGCAGCTACACCAGGAAGGAAAAGAAAAACAACGAAAGAGAAAAAGCTAGGCAAACATGTCAGCCCAACCGTCTCGGCCAAAACAGAGAATCCAACCACACCGAAGACATGATCATCTGCGTCGGAGAATACGGGAAGCTTGGGAACCAGCCTTTTATCCACCTATGCCAATCCCCGAAAATACCACGCTGCAAAAGAAACGGACATAGAGTTACATTACTGAACACCTTTCTATTACGTTGAACCCAAATGTGCCACACAACACATATATAAGGGTCTGCAATTCTGACCCCCTTTGCGAGTCGAAAATCATATTGTTAATTAAATTTGATTATTTTATTGGTATATGCATATAAATGAGATAAAATGAAGAAAAAAATATATAAAGTGGTAAGAGAATTGTTCACTCTTAATTAAGGTCTTGTGTGTGAGTTTTGAAAATGGAGAAAATTATGTTGGGAGAGTCATCATTTTTTTGAGGGTCGACAATGATCTAAAGAAATTAGTCTCAATTAAGAGGATACTCGGAAGAAAAAAAAAAGAAATTAAAGAAATTAAAAGCTAAAATAATGACGAACGTTTCATATTCATCCCGTAGGTATTTAGGTTATTCTGATTTAGTTCTCATCCTATCAAAGTTAATTCTACAATCTTAGAAGTTTTCAATTTTTTATCAATTTGGTCTAACTATTACTATTGACTATTTTTTTTCTTTTAATTACACGTGATCGAGTGACTCGATTGACACTATATATAGATTTACTTGCACAAGTTTTAATCTAGCATAAATGTATTTATTTTTTCAAATTTACCGTTTTATTAATTTTTTCAAATTTTATAATCATTATTTCTAATAAAAAAAAATAATGCTACTAAATTATGAGTGACTATTTATAATGATGTCAACCGGCTCACTCGATTACATAATTTAATGGAAAATTGTAGAAGGAAAAATATGTGAGTTCCTATAGAAAATGGGAACATGGCAGAATTGTCACTGCTCCCATTCCCATTTCAGTGTACGGCGGCGAACCAATTAATGGCCAACCACTCAATCCTAAAGTTTTATTTCTAATGCGCACACATCTTCAACCCCAACAAACAGTAATAGTTTCGACTCCATCTTTTCAATTTCATTAATATTCTTCGTACTCACACAGTCACAGGTCCATTAAATTTAAATATAGAGTAGTCATGTCATGGAAAAAGCCATGCAACTACACTATATATTATACTCCATATATAATTATTAATATCAGGAAAAAAAGAAGAGCACACACCTGTGATATGACAAAAGATTATACTAACATAAACATACGCATACTAATCAAAGCCATTTCTTTTGTAGCTAGGGACTTCAATCCAATTTTTGATCTACTAATCATAGTAAGGAATTATGCAAGATCATAAAATCACAAGCAACATCAAGCTCTTTACTGCCCAATACGATGAAGCGCTCTCTCTAGGGGTCCATATTCAGTTAAAGCACCTCGGCCATTTAATTTAAGACCCTATGGCTAGCAATTACAAAACGCGACACCCCAGGCCACCCCTCCCTTCACATCTGGTGGTTTGTTTCTCTGCCCCCTACCTTTAATGTTTTTACTTTTTACTAGCTCACTTCTGTCATGAGAACAATGGAAAAAAAGTTTGATCATACAATCAGAAGGGAGGTGATCATCAGTCATCACTTGTATCCTCAACTGATTTCTTGTATTCTTGTTTTAGTTCATAAGTTCCTTGGTTTGTTCCGCGCTTATTGTACACACACAACTCATTCAGTATCTCTTTCAAGAATTGCTGCACACACAGAAATCCACATAAGAAATGGTTAGAATTAACCAATCAGATGTTGCATATATTTCCAGAATTGTTGCACAGACAAAAAACACATAACAAACGGTTTCAAGGGTCAGTCGTGGCTAAGAATTAACTAATCAGATGCTGCATATATTTTAACTTATTATCAATGAAAGAGTTAATGGACTTGCTTTTGATCTTGCAATTTCTAGTTGCAAGTATGGCAAAGGTTGTGGCCTTTGCCAATCACTATAAACAGTTGAAGCAGACATGCACAATTGAACCATTTACTTGATGCCAATATGTAACAAAAGGAAAAAGGCATACCGCAGGTTGATCAGTTTCTTGGACAAGCTGCTTTAAGGCCCAATTTGGTTGCCTCTCAAATAGCTTGAACATAATATCCTGCAACTCCCCACGATCCCTCCTGGTTCTCTTCACATCTGATTGTTTAGCTGGTACTGTTTTCTTCTTATCCTGCTAAGGATAATGAAAGCAAAGATTACAAGGGTGCACTAGCAAATAGCCAACCATACTTTCCAAGAATAAATGCACTCGCACAGCGCATCACAGGTACAATTAAAGTGGATCAAGACCTTAGAGTTAGATGACATCAAACCAATCATTCCAGGCATTGGTCTCATGTGCGCACCATGGTCATTGCTAATCACCTTCAAAACAAATCAAGCAAATAAAATTCATGTTATAAATACATGCAACCAAAACTGGCATGGCTGAGCAAAAGTACAATCAAATTCCTACCTGAATCTGCCTATTCTTAATCATTGATTTGTTTGTCCTTTCACGGCACAACCTGCCATACTCTTCTAGGTTCTGACTGTGGGGCTTCATGTCAAACTTATGTTCCACCTTCCCTTCCGTGGCAACCTTACCTACAAAACAAATTTGAATAGTTTGCCTATAACATGATAACCAGAATCTAAATGTGCCAAAAAAAGAAATGTAGATAATAAGTGCAGAACACAATAATAAAAAGCTCGAGACAGGCACATAAGATTTATATATTTGGAGAGTATTCATGCAGGTATGTAATACAGAAAAAGAATGTGTACAGAGCCACTAGAGTACCACAACAAATGAGAAAGTTTTGAACGTGAATGTGAAAAATAAAGGAAGAGCGAATCAACACTGAACTGGCTAAGAAACCTTCAATTACAATGTGCGGAATAGCTCTTTTTTTCAGTTAACACCCCTCTACAAGGCAGAACCTCTTGACTAAAGACACAACAGTCTATTTGAGCTGTGATATCATGAAACCAATGAAAGTAAAAACTGTGTGGCTTTCAAAATATAACTTTCAAATTTGGTTGTGACACTACGTTCCTTTTTGTTCTAAACAATGATGTAATGGATGGAAATAAATACCATAATGGTCCTGGTAAAAAAAACAACAAGTTATCATCACAAAGAAAAAGAAGACAACGAGTTAGCATCAAACAAACAATGGACACCAATAGCTCTTCAAATTTCAACCGAAACAGCTTAATTTCCACTCACTCCCACTCTGTGTAAATTAATTAAAACCTAGCAGTTAGAGAAGTTAAAAGTAAGCCATTAAATATGCAATCACATTATATACAACTAAATTCTTTTCCATAAATTTTTTGCTAAACAGACAGCAGGAAACCATAGTTGAAAAATATAAAGCATGCACTAAAAAAACACCAATGCATTAACAGCAAGAAAAATCCCCCAAAATAGCTCCCGGGTATACCAATCACAAGGTTCAATCGCATGAATATCGTTAGGAAGAGAAAGTAAAGAAAACAGTATATTAGAAATTGAATCCTCACCTTGACTTGTCTCAGAGAAGACACACATTGGAACAAAATCTTTTGACATATTCAAGGCATAGTTCTTTGGTACATTCCCAGTCTCAGTACCAGCCATCTCCATGGTGAACTAAGAATTAGGAGTGCAGGAAAATTGTATGAGAAACATGAAACAACAAAGGAAACATATGCTCTAACAAGCACAGGATCCAACATTTTCAAACCAGGTTAAAAATACAAACGCGAAGCATCATTAAATGAACCCACTTTCCAAGGCCCGCTACAGAAAACGTAATCCATACTCCATGGAGTAGTGTGATTACCCAGAGGTGATTGTTTTAAACAGAAATTACAGTATCATTCTTCCTAATTTAGTCGTGCTAGCTCACAAATCACAGCAAAAACAACAAAATTCAGCTCAAGAATTCGCAGACAGCAGTAGAAGATATGAGGAATAGATAACAGTCACAAATAATTGAAGTGAAGACCTAATTAGCTGATACAAATAGAAGGAGTAATAAGCGAGAGTATTAAAAGGAGGTTAATCGGCAAAAACCTGAAGAGAAGAGGGGTCGTCGGAGCGGAGGGGGTCGAGGGAGAGGATGACTTTGGCGAGAGGGCGAGAATCTGAAGAAGAGGATTGAGCTTGAGCTTGAGCTTGAGCTTGCCATGACTTGGCAACCACTAAGGGGCACTTCATTAACCACACCGATCTATCCGCTTTTGTGGTTTCTATGATACCGCTGCTACCGTGATCTTCCTCCGTGTCTGTGTTCTCTTTTTTCATCTTGTTCTTTGAGGAGTTATACTTCTCTTTCCCGCTTCTGTCTTCCATTATTCCTCGTCTTCTTTCTTCTGTTTTCTCTCTCCTTTTCTTAACTTCTATAACTCAATAGTCGCGAGTGTCTCCGCTCCCCATTGACGGTGTCTGAAACAATAAATAAAAGATTAGACCGGACCCGATCGAACCGGGTTCAGCGAAGAGGCATGCGTCGTGTTACCCGGTTGAGAACTTGCAACTTAATTTTTTTTTTTTGGGGTTACAAACTCAAATTTTTCGTATTGATTTAACATTTTATTTCATTTTTTTTTGTTGAATTTGACCATTTCACTCACATTTTTCATATTCATTGGCCACTTTAGGTAGCATCGTACACAACTAGGCGTTAAATCTAGTGATGTAATATTCTTTAATATTGTTAAGCTAATATGGATTGCCACGTCAGATTTTTTTATAAAAAAAATAAATTTAAACTCATTTATCTTACTCATTAAGTCATTTACACATTAGATTTCATCTTTTTAATGGGTCGGGTAAATGGATTTGAAATCCAATTTTTTTTAAAATAAATTGACGTGGCATGTGACATGGATTATCACGTCAGCTAAACAATATTAAACAATAACACGTCACCAGATTTAATGTCTAACTGTGCACGGTATTATTTATAGGGGTCAAATTAATATAAAAAAAATAGTAAAATGGTCAAATCCAACAAAAAAAA
>NBIL01133962.1:0-10708 GCA_002752925.1 Viola pubescens var. scabriuscula | reverse complement strand
TCTTGGCAAGCCAACCCCCTGGCAGTTGACTCAACGCATAACCCCAGAAGAAAGACGATTGCACAAGGCCAGCCGTAGATGCATTCCACCCAAACTGGTGTGACATAGGAATTATTGCAATACTCAAATTTACCTGCCCAATTTAAGATTTCATAAAGTTCATTAACTACAACATAAACCCAAAAGAAAACGTCACTTGCTGATTATTAAACCAAATAAAATGTGATAGGTAAGTTTCCATGTTACAAGAACAACCAACAGGCTTCATAATTGCCTTACTAAGACGACCAACATAACTGAATTGCCAGAAAAGAGAACACAAACTTATAGAACAGAAACAGACCTTTTTACCTTATCCATGTTACATACAACAAAAGCAAGTGAGGTAGTGCCAATGATTTTATATCTCTGAGGTATATTCTTCCATGGAGGCCAATTCCAATGAAAACCCAGTTCGCGTTGGTCCTCAAAATCCTTGCTTGAGACCCTATTTTCCAACCCATCTGCATTAACTCCGGTGAGAACATCAGGGACGACCTTCATTTTCTCGCTGTCTTTCACATTCTCTTTCTCTCTGACGCTGCATACAACCCTGAACTTGAAGCTGTGTTTGGAGGAACGTAAACGGAAGTTGCAGTGATTCAACGGTGATGTTAGCGCGGTTCTGTTGCGAGAAAGAAAGCAAAAGCTCTCTGCTTTTACGGGAACGAGCTTCGCCATTAGTAATTCCTTTTTCGACCACGAACCAGTTGCACACTAAAGAAAGAAAAAGAAAGTTGAATTCAATGTGTTTGCATTTTGCAGGGACTAGATATCGCCACGGAGGAGTTGTGCTTGTTTCTGTGGCTGTCTATGGCTTTTACTTTGGAAATCAGATTCACTTGGCTTCAAAATTGGAGCATTTGGCAGGTACTTGAGGATTTGCACTTGCAGACAGGTCGTGGGACCCGCACACTTCTGTGGGAGCACGGAGGCTGAACGACACACGGTCGTGTATCGCCTTCCAGGGTAGGAGAAGTAGGAACGACAACCACAGGGGATTCGCTAGGAGGTAGATCCATCCATCCAATACAATCTTGACACGTAACGGGAAGATTTTGTGGCCCATCATTTAATAAAAATACTTAATGAAGAAATGAGAGAATTAAAAGAGGGTATTTTGTACCGATAATAGGTAAAAAAAAAATTGAGATAAAAATAAACGATATTAAACCCTAAAAATATAAAAAAATGTTTAAGGATAAAATTGACAATACAATCAAGGCAAATCAAGGCAACTCAAGGGTATTTTTGATCTTTCATCACTAACGAGAAGGTCCCGATATATGAGTCTCCCGACATATATTCTCACTCGTAATTAAGACTATGTATACCAACTCTACCGAGTAAGTATACTACTTATACGATATATTAGGGAAATTAACCAAGCCCGAGCGACACGTGTCTGGGGTGACCCATAAGGCGAGGCTATAAATACCCCCTCATCTCCCTTTAAAAGAGAACGGACGCACGCGCCTACAAAAGTTCTGCCCGTACAATTACCTATCTCCACCAGATAGATTTTCCCTTACAATTTATTTTCGTCATGAATACTGACTTGATCGTCGGAGCCTCTACGCCGAAGACCCCCTCCAGCGCTTTGCAGGTGGCGTAAAAGCATGACATATTACAGAATCGCCCTCATCCAAGTTCGAGGAATATCAAAAATGTTAATAAAAAAAGAAGTAAATGATGTTGGTGGCAAAGTTGTAAAAAAGAAAATATTTGTGGTATATTTGAGAGGGAGAAGAATTTTTGGTGGGAAAATTGATTTTTTAGCCCTAAAATGTGAAAAGAAAGCTTCAAACCTTATTCTTTGTTCCTTTTTTTAAGAGAGACAAAAGAGTTTCTTTTACAACGACTATATTTCTACTCAAAGCACACGATACAATCCTAATACGTAACCGACCGCCTACGGTACAATCCAGAATTCCAGATAGTTGTTCCCTTAAATAACAAGAACACATAGCATGAAAGCTTTTTTTTAATGATAGTGATTAGTGACTAATTAGAGTTATTAAACAATCTCACTCGTAAGTACATACTTCTCTATTATTAATAGAGAGTTATTTTAATTTAACTAAAGATTTTAGATTCGAGCCATAAGTTAATAATCCAAAATAATCGTTACTCAATATAATGATCGGATTACCGGATGGAAAAAAAAGTTATTAAACAATCGCTCACCCTAATTTTTCATCAAACCGAAAGACAAACGGACAGAGAGTGTGTTCCGAAATGTCTCCGCCTCGCGATATTCCAGCAAAGAGCGTCCCCGAAATGTCGGCTGACGGAGATGAGCCGCCGGCAGAGTACATCGTGAAAGAATGCAGCTTTGCGCCAGTTGATCTGTCCTCTCCTGCTGGCCCAGAGTTCCCAATCCCACTCATCGATGTCAGCCTCTTATCTTCTGATTCACTCTCTAATCAACAAATTACCCAACAAGACCAAGAAGCTGCACTCCTCAAACTAAGATCAGCTCTCATCACTGCAGGTTGCTTCCAGGTACTTCAATTCTATACCCAATTAACCTTCTAGAAATTTTAGCATATTTATGAACAGATTTATATGGTGGGTTTCCATTTTCCATTCTGATTTTGATTTCAGGCGGTGGGGCATGGGATGTCGGAGTCTTTTGTGGAGAAGGTGCGTGAAGCGGCGCTGCAATTCTATGCACTTCCGGCGGAGGAGAAGGGGCGGTGCGCAAGAGCAGAGGATAAGAGTGAAGGATATGGGTGCGATAAGGTTGTTTCGGACACCCAAATCCTGGATTGGTCCAATCGCCTCACTCTTACCGTCTTCCCTGAACACAAAAGAATAACCCATCTTTGGCCCGAAAACCCTCCTCATTTCAGGTACTTCTTCCCTCTCATCACAAAAAAAAGAACAATTTGCTAATTAGTCACTACTAGTACTTTGGATTATTAGTGATGGATGCCAATGAATTAATGATGGGTTTAACAAAAAAAGAATGAGTTGTAATCTTGATTAGGATCCTGATGGTTGACCCATGAGCCTCCACCAGCTCGAAACCATGACTTTGATATGCACTTTGCCACGAAACTACAGTGACACGCTCGTGATTATTGACCTATTTGTTCTAATCTATGATTCGTTGTCTGGTTTGTTTCACAGTAAGTTGCAACAGTCAGTTTTTGTAACCTATATTTCATTTCTCGCAACAGTGTAATGCGTAATCCATTCTCTAGTAACAACGAACAAACAACTTTTATCCAATTAGTTAACGCGTCTTGCAATAACGAAGTGGTATGGATGTTAATGATTGATGGATTGCTTGATTTGCTTTGTGGCAGGGACCTATTAGATGAATATGCTGTGAATGTGAGGTCGATGATGAATGTGCTGTACAAGGCCATGGCTAGAAGTCTGAACTTGGAAGAGAACAGCTTCTTTGAGCTGTTGGGTGAGGAACCAGGATTGGAAGCGAGGGTCAACTTTTATCCACCATGTTCGAGGCCTGATCTTGCTCTTGGACTCAAACCACACACTGATAGATCAATCATGACTGTTCTGCTGCAAGACAAGCAAGTGGAAGGCCTCCAATTCCTCATCAATGGCAAATGGGTCAAAGCTCCTCTCATCCCTCATGCTCTTGTTGTCAATCTTGGTGATCAAATGGAGGTAACTTACAATAGTTCTTTTATGCATTTCAATGGAATGATTTTTGGATAGATTAGTGCTCAAGTCAAGTTGAACTGGGTTTAACCAATGAGTCTCGGGGTTAAACAAATTAGGCTCAAACTCGGCTAGGCTTACCTAATTGTTACTTCGTTGAAAGTAAGATACTCAATACTGAACAATACATTGCAGATAATGAGTAATGGAGTGTTCAGAAGCCCACTCCACCGAGTGGTGACAAACTCGGACAGGTTGAGGATCTCTGTGGCCCTGCTCAACGAACCAGATCCGGAGAAAGAGATCGGTCCTGTTGAAGGGTTGGTGGACGAGAAAAGGCCCAGAATGTATAAAAATGTGAAGAATTATGGTTTCATCAACTATGAGGCATACCAGAAAGGTAAGGTAGCCATCGACATTGTAAAGATAAAGGTGTGAGATCTGATCGAGACATGTTATTTATAGTTGCAGACTCGAAACAAGTTATCTTAAATAAATTTGACTTGAGTGGACGGTGGGATTACAAGTTGATTGTATATCATCATAATTATCAGTATCTTAAATCTTAGTGACATGCGTGCATTTTTATATTCTATTGAACTAGCGGTGAATTCCAGTTGAACTATTGATTGAACTATTGATTGAACCGAGAAGCACAAAAACCCTATGAAAAACGGATTTCCCTTTATATTGATTTACTAGTCGGTTAACCAAATTTTTAGAGATGATCCCTTAAAATAAATAATTCATTTTTTTTAATAAATGCAATTCAATAGTTTCGCTAAGAAATAAATTAAGAGCCACTCTTTTATTTATTATTTTTACTCTTATTTTAAAAATATTTTTGTTTTGTTACTAGTTTTTCCATTATATAATTAAGAAAGGCTCTTAACATGTATCAAAACTTATAATTTACCTCATAAATGAAAAGAGGAGAGTGCTAGTAAAAGCAATGGTTTTAATGTTTTTTTTATAGACTAATAATTTTAATGTTGACATGAAAAGAATAAAACAATCAATTGAATATATAAGTAATTAAAAATTATTTAAAAAATAATAATTAATCATATAAATTTATGTATTTTTTGACCATATTGTTATTCACCCAAAACCCTAATAAACTTATTTCGACCATAATTTTATTCTTTTTAGTTACCAAAAAAAATTGGACTCCAAAATAAAATAAAATAATTATTTTAAACTTAGTAGTTCTTATTTCTTAAGTAATTATGAACACAAATATTTTTTAAAAAATAAAAAAAGAACAAAAAAAATCAGAAAAAATAAAAATAAAATATTAAATATTGATACATTTTTTTAAAGAATTATAAAGAATTAAACAACACTAATAATTTTGAGGGTAAAGTATATAAAAAGACCTATAATTTTTAACATTTTCCACTCGAACTTCGAACATTCTCATACTTTTAAAATTTTGAATCTAAACTTTACCATTATGATCTTTTTAAAAATAAAAACATTTTAAAATTTTGTCGACTATAAATTTCAAAATCGTAGTTTAAAAGTTAAAAACTTCGGTGTTCTCTATTTTCATCCATTTCCACTTTTCTTCTGTTTTCTTTTTAACCTTTTCACTAATTTCTCTTATTTATTTTTCTTCATTCTAATAAGAATTTCATTAATTTCTTTTCATTTTCTCTTTTATTCCTTTATATATATTTATTTTATTTCTTTATATTCTATAATTTTTCATCTACTCTCTTTTTGTATATTTATTTATTTATACTTTTACCATTTGCATGTAGTACCTATTTCATTGCTTGTTCATATTTTCTCTATCATGAATACGAGTATGAATCCCCGAATTCCGAAAGCGGCCATCTTTCTCATCATGGTAGCGGTTATTTCTTTGGTGGTAACTTTGGTGGCAGCCAAAGGCAGCTGCGGTCGAGGCGGTGGCCGCCGCGGCAACACCGGTGTGGGCAAAAGCGGCCCGGTTGGTGGTATCGTTGGTGGCGGAGGTGTTGTATCTGGGCGAGTCACAAGTTCTTCTCATCGTTATGATGGACGAAATTCAACGTCTGCATCTGCATCCATTGCTTCTACGTGGCAAATGCCTGTGAATGTAATCATGATTTTGTGTAGTTTTTTAAGTTTTATTTTGTAATTTGCTAGAGTTTTTATGTACTCGGATTAATCGGAATCGGAGATGCTAATGTAGTAATTATGTCCTCAATTTCCTACTCAATTAGCAATTCTAATGTTAGTATCAATGACGTTTGTTGTTGGGTGGTTATCGCATATTGCAACCACTAAATCAAAACTCTCGAGTTCCTCCCTTCGTCTAAATTTGAATATCATTTTGCATAAATTACACCATGATTAGATCTAATTATTAAAGCAATAAATTTGTTTCCTTAATTACTCTTCAGCCAATTACATTTACAGAAGAAAAAAAACAACTTTCTAAAAAAAACTCAAAATCGAAAAAAGACATTTTTTCAAGACCGGAGGGAGTATATATTTACAATTTAAGTAGGGGCTATTAATAATTGGCATGCGCGAGTCCGAAATAATCAAAGTCGTAATTAATTAATAGTAAAAAATGTTATTGATCTAAATACCTGGCATAAATGGCCAAAAAAACATTATATTAGAGCCACCAAACCCAAAATATATATTTGCCATTCAAGCCATAAACTACCATCAAACAACAAATGTCATAAACACTAAGCTGTACACAGCCCATGAAAAGAAAAGGTAAAGGAGATTTCATTTCAAAAACTAGAAGTAATAACTTCATTAACTTTTAGTTCACAAAATGGTCCAACAACATCTAAACCAACAAGACAGCAAAGCTCACGAGAAAATGACCAATCAATTGGTACTTCTTTCCCTCCAATGCTTCTTGTTCTTGGTAAATGGTATGAGTTGCCAAAGTTCTCCTCAAACAATAAAAACCAGGACAGTAAGTTCACAGCATTCTGCTCTCAAAAATTGACATTCAATTTGCCACAGTTAATTAAGTTTCTTCACAATGATAAAAAGGCGTTCGTATTGACAAAATTCTCCTTCCCGTCAGGGACAGCCTCCACCTTTTCCTTAGATTTATTCTTCTTCTTTTTCTTTTTCTTCTCAAATTTACCGTCAACAGATTCACCCTTGTATTTCCTAGAAAAAGACAGCTTCAGTCAATAAGGGATTGTTTTTCAAAGTGCATGGAAAGATAAAAAGATATCATGACTAAATTGTCAGTTTTTGCTTCATCTTGTTTACGCTCTCTGATTAATTATGAAGAAACAAAGTTAGGGAAAAGAGAAGAATCATAATACTAACTCATCATTTTCTGTCTTTGAATCTCCTTCATTTGTTGTCTCGAGCAACAGATTCTTCACATTTTCACCCTCAATTGTAGGACCGTCAGTCTCTCCAGAAAGCTTTTTCCTCTTCTTTTTGGACTTTCTAACATTTTCACCCCTGCAACAAATAGCAAACTTTGACATAGGGCAAAATATATACTGGAAAAAAAAAACAGAAGACAGACTAACTGAATGAATAGAAGAACCAGATTAGGTCAATTTGACATGCATTATAAACACCGTCACTTACATACAAAGTATAACACACAAAAATTATCAGATGGAAATGCTAGTAAGAATAAATTAGTTTTCTAGGAAAAATGTGCCCACTGGAAAGGACTAAAAAGAGCCTCAGTTTGCAATTATCAGTCACATTTTAATTCTGCAGCAGCCTAAAAAATTATTTACAAACCCAGGACCATGGGATATACCTAACTTTAAAAACATTTACAAAACCTGCATGGTTGAAAAGTCTGATGGAACTCAAGTTGAAAACAAGCTAACTGTTCGTTTGCATTTTTTTTGTTCCCTATAAATGAAATCTCAGAAAGTACACAAACAAATGAGAAGCCAACTCCATCTCAGTTAAGGAAAAACAGAAAGGAAACAAGCTTTAACTAAAACAAAAATCAGTTGAGTAGAGAAGGCAGAACAAATAATAAAAACTAAAAGGATATCAAGAGATTAGATACTAACTCATTATCCTCTAAATTGTTATTCTTCGCTTCATCTTGTTTATGCTCTCTGAATAATTATAAAAAAATCAAGTTAGGAAAAAAGAAGAGCCATACTTATATATCAAGATCAATATATCTTTGGGAGAGAAATAAATCATTAATACTAACTCATCATTTTCTGTCTTTGAATTTCCTTGATTTGTCTCGAGCAACAAATTCTTCACATTTTCACTCTCAATTGTAAGACCCTCAGCTTCAAGAACTTTGTCCTCTCCAGAATGCTTTTTCCTCTTCTTTTTGGACTTCTTAACATTTTCAGCCCTGAAATTAATAGCAAACTTTTGAGACAAATGCTAAGAAAAAATAACAGAATACTCTATGTGAGAAGGGGAAATATTTAAAATCAATTAGTTCCATAGAATTAACTTTCTGCCAATGGAAATAAACAAATGAGCATAGAGAGGCAATCACCTGTCACTTTTTTCTTGCTTCTGATTTTCCTCAATTGGCAGAGGCAAAGGTACATCTTTCTCTAAATTTCCTGCTTTAGTACCGCATTGTGGGTCTGTATTCTCTCTGATTGTACTACTTGTCTTCTTTCTAGTAACCAAACCAGTGATACATACCATCAGTTATTGTGCAGTTTAAACTTGCACATAAAACGTAAAAAAGATGCAAAAACAAAATCATAGAGAGAGATGGGACATGAGAGACTAGCCGCAAAAATAAAATATTGACCAATACTTATCCAATGAATTTCGATGTAAAGAAGAATAACATAAAGGGAGACTAACTGAACGAAAAAAGAATCACACAAGGATGGGCCAAATTAGGTAATTCTGACGTACATTATAAACACCCTCACTAACATACAAAGTCAACACCTTTACTACAAGGGAAGGTAAGCTAGAATCAATTAGTTTTATACGAAAAAACATGAAAAAGACCACGAATGAACAAACTCACCGTTCATTTGCATTTTTTGGTTCACTCTTAGGAACTTGCAGCCCCACTACAATTACGAGAGGTTTCACCACTTTGGGCACCATTTCCTCTTCCTTTGGCTTTGCCTCATTTTCAGATGCCACTTCATTAGAGTATGGTGGAGAACTAACACCAAATAACAGAATCAACAAATCAGCAAAACTAAGCTCAAACAAAGGAGAAGTGAATAACATCATTAAAAACACCCATTGCAATTTGTAGTTCTGGTTAACAAAAAACAAATGAAAATTCATACACGACGGAGGCCCAAATATCATTATACGACACCCTCTACCTTTTGGGCTCAGCATCTTCCATAGCAGGCACATCGTGTTTTGGTGTAAGGTTATCACCAATCTCTCTTTGCTTCATCTTGTTTGTTTCACTTTCAATTACTGTCCCTTCCTCCTCATGCTTATGCTTACGAAGAGAGGAAATAGGCAGGTCGTCCTCACTGTTGTTGTCTAAAGGTTGCAAAGCTTTGGCAATCCTTTGTTCCTTAGAGGGAGAATCAATCAACTGGTACTTCTTCTTAAGGCGTCTACGGCCAGTTTTGACTTCCTTTGTTTCCTTTCTATCAAAATCTTTCTCAGCTGCTAAAATCAAAACAAAAATTTTGAGATCTTCATAAAAGAACAACACAGATATAATATAAAAAATAATAGCGTATTTGATAAAGGCTGAGATTATTGCTTTATCATTGGCAGAAATCCAATTAGTTTCAATATATGAAAAATATACAGACATTAATATGAAGAAAAAAATAGAGCAGAAGGTCAAGAAATTAACAAAAGAACGCAGAGAGCTGCCTATAATGTAATCTACTCCTTTGTTAGAACTTAGAACTGCAACCCACATAATCTTGATAACCTGGTTTGTCAAGTTACAGAAAAAACAAGAACAAAACATGGTCTGTAATTAGATTACAAGGAATACAGCACAAAAAACACTAAGAAATAACCTCCATTGCCAGAATCAGGTGAGGATGGAACTATCCCTGGATCGCTGTCATTAATAAAACTATCCTCATACTCATCTTCATTACTGGAACTGGCAGAGCGTTCATCATCTGTACTTGCAATATCTTCTCCAGGAGGCTCTCTGAGTAAGATATTAAGGCAGAAACAGTGAAAAGAAAACTTGAACGGGAGATGTTAATCAAAGTGAAGAAAAATAAGGGAACGATGAAAGAAACCCAACACGGATAAGAAGGATACATCTCATTTCCAGGAGGTTGCACATAGTATCCAGTGAGATGGACACTAAGAGGGCCAAGAACAGAGAACACAACCTCATCAGACTCCTCGAATTCCAAGTTGAGTTGGGAAGATTCGGCTGCATCAGGACGCAAAGCGCAAAGGAGAACGGGGGCGTTTTCCCCAACATTACACTGAACCACACTCCTAGTTGTGGCAGTCCCAATCCCAAGAGTAGCCTGGAAAGGAAAGGGGAGAATTTTCAACAAGTTAACAATTACAGTCACAGAAAGAACAAGTGCATATATAGAGTAGGAAGTAGGAACAATACTGTACTTGTGAAATATGGAGCCGTTTCCCATGGTCATCGGAAGGCGGGTGATGGAAGGGTTTCCCTGGTTTCACTTCCACTCCTGTGATGCGACATACCCACAAAAACACACAACATCAATTCAATTCCAGCGAGAACAAGAATAGAAAAGGCATTAGGATGAATTAATTTTGAAGAAATCAGCAAAAGGAAGCGAACTAACCCCAGAAAGCCATAGTTTGATTGCTTGAAGCCTATTTTTCTTATCTGTCGCTTTCCTTCCGCTCTGTCGCTCGAAGCGGAAGCGGAAGCGGAAGCGGAAGAGGAAGAGAGGGAGCGATTCGCTGCCGCCTAAACTTCGGCTCAAGGGTTTTGGTCGGATAGCAAGGGTTTTGGTGACGTGGCATGTCCCACTTTAGCTCCTCTCTTCTTCTTTTTCCCAACCATTCCCCTCTTTTTTCATCGTATTACTTTACCCTTAAAAAAATATAAATTTTATTAGCTAATAAAACGAGAGTAATTGGCTAAAAATAATAATAATTAATT
>NBIL01133961.1:0-10943 GCA_002752925.1 Viola pubescens var. scabriuscula | reverse complement strand
TCTTGGCAAGCCAACCCCCTGGCAGTTGACTCAACGCATAACCCCAGAAGAAAGACGATTGCACAAGGCCAGCCGTAGATGCATTCCACCCAAACTGGTGTGACATAGGAATTATTGCAATACTCAAATTTACCTGCCCAATTTAAGATTTCATAAAGTTCATTAACTACAACATAAACCCAAAAGAAAACGTCACTTGCTGATTATTAAACCAAATAAAATGTGATAGGTAAGTTTCCATGTTACAAGAACAACCAACAGGCTTCATAATTGCCTTACTAAGACGACCAACATAACTGAATTGCCAGAAAAGAGAACACAAACTTATAGAACAGAAACAGACCTTTTTACCTTATCCATGTTACATACAACAAAAGCAAGTGAGGTAGTGCCAATGATTTTATATCTCTGAGGTATATTCTTCCATGGAGGCCAATTCCAATGAAAACCCAGTTCGCGTTGGTCCTCAAAATCCTTGCTTGAGACCCTATTTTCCAACCCATCTGCATTAACTCCGGTGAGAACATCAGGGACGACCTTCATTTTCTCGCTGTCTTTCACATTCTCTTTCTCTCTGACGCTGCATACAACCCTGAACTTGAAGCTGTGTTTGGAGGAACGTAAACGGAAGTTGCAGTGATTCAACGGTGATGTTAGCGCGGTTCTGTTGCGAGAAAGAAAGCAAAAGCTCTCTGCTTTTACGGGAACGAGCTTCGCCATTAGTAATTCCTTTTTCGACCACGAACCAGTTGCACACTAAAGAAAGAAAAAGAAAGTTGAATTCAATGTGTTTGCATTTTGCAGGGACTAGATATCGCCACGGAGGAGTTGTGCTTGTTTCTGTGGCTGTCTATGGCTTTTACTTTGGAAATCAGATTCACTTGGCTTCAAAATTGGAGCATTTGGCAGGTACTTGAGGATTTGCACTTGCAGACAGGTCGTGGGACCCGCACACTTCTGTGGGAGCACGGAGGCTGAACGACACACGGTCGTGTATCGCCTTCCAGGGTAGGAGAAGTAGGAACGACAACCACAGGGGATTCGCTAGGAGGTAGATCCATCCATCCAATACAATCTTGACACGTAACGGGAAGATTTTGTGGCCCATCATTTAATAAAAATACTTAATGAAGAAATGAGAGAATTAAAAGAGGGTATTTTGTACCGATAATAGGTAAAAAAAAAATTGAGATAAAAATAAACGATATTAAACCCTAAAAATATAAAAAAATGTTTAAGGATAAAATTGACAATACAATCAAGGCAAATCAAGGCAACTCAAGGGTATTTTTGATCTTTCATCACTAACGAGAAGGTCCCGATATATGAGTCTCCCGACATATATTCTCACTCGTAATTAAGACTATGTATACCAACTCTACCGAGTAAGTATACTACTTATACGATATATTAGGGAAATTAACCAAGCCCGAGCGACACGTGTCTGGGGTGACCCATAAGGCGAGGCTATAAATACCCCCTCATCTCCCTTTAAAAGAGAACGGACGCACGCGCCTACAAAAGTTCTGCCCGTACAATTACCTATCTCCACCAGATAGATTTTCCCTTACAATTTATTTTCGTCATGAATACTGACTTGATCGTCGGAGCCTCTACGCCGAAGACCCCCTCCAGCGCTTTGCAGGTGGCGTAAAAGCATGACATATTACAGAATCGCCCTCATCCAAGTTCGAGGAATATCAAAAATGTTAATAAAAAAAGAAGTAAATGATGTTGGTGGCAAAGTTGTAAAAAAGAAAATATTTGTGGTATATTTGAGAGGGAGAAGAATTTTTGGTGGGAAAATTGATTTTTTAGCCCTAAAATGTGAAAAGAAAGCTTCAAACCTTATTCTTTGTTCCTTTTTTTAAGAGAGACAAAAGAGTTTCTTTTACAACGACTATATTTCTACTCAAAGCACACGATACAATCCTAATACGTAACCGACCGCCTACGGTACAATCCAGAATTCCAGATAGTTGTTCCCTTAAATAACAAGAACACATAGCATGAAAGCTTTTTTTTAATGATAGTGATTAGTGACTAATTAGAGTTATTAAACAATCTCACTCGTAAGTACATACTTCTCTATTATTAATAGAGAGTTATTTTAATTTAACTAAAGATTTTAGATTCGAGCCATAAGTTAATAATCCAAAATAATCGTTACTCAATATAATGATCGGATTACCGGATGGAAAAAAAAGTTATTAAACAATCGCTCACCCTAATTTTTCATCAAACCGAAAGACAAACGGACAGAGAGTGTGTTCCGAAATGTCTCCGCCTCGCGATATTCCAGCAAAGAGCGTCCCCGAAATGTCGGCTGACGGAGATGAGCCGCCGGCAGAGTACATCGTGAAAGAATGCAGCTTTGCGCCAGTTGATCTGTCCTCTCCTGCTGGCCCAGAGTTCCCAATCCCACTCATCGATGTCAGCCTCTTATCTTCTGATTCACTCTCTAATCAACAAATTACCCAACAAGACCAAGAAGCTGCACTCCTCAAACTAAGATCAGCTCTCATCACTGCAGGTTGCTTCCAGGTACTTCAATTCTATACCCAATTAACCTTCTAGAAATTTTAGCATATTTATGAACAGATTTATATGGTGGGTTTCCATTTTCCATTCTGATTTTGATTTCAGGCGGTGGGGCATGGGATGTCGGAGTCTTTTGTGGAGAAGGTGCGTGAAGCGGCGCTGCAATTCTATGCACTTCCGGCGGAGGAGAAGGGGCGGTGCGCAAGAGCAGAGGATAAGAGTGAAGGATATGGGTGCGATAAGGTTGTTTCGGACACCCAAATCCTGGATTGGTCCAATCGCCTCACTCTTACCGTCTTCCCTGAACACAAAAGAATAACCCATCTTTGGCCCGAAAACCCTCCTCATTTCAGGTACTTCTTCCCTCTCATCACAAAAAAAAGAACAATTTGCTAATTAGTCACTACTAGTACTTTGGATTATTAGTGATGGATGCCAATGAATTAATGATGGGTTTAACAAAAAAAGAATGAGTTGTAATCTTGATTAGGATCCTGATGGTTGACCCATGAGCCTCCACCAGCTCGAAACCATGACTTTGATATGCACTTTGCCACGAAACTACAGTGACACGCTCGTGATTATTGACCTATTTGTTCTAATCTATGATTCGTTGTCTGGTTTGTTTCACAGTAAGTTGCAACAGTCAGTTTTTGTAACCTATATTTCATTTCTCGCAACAGTGTAATGCGTAATCCATTCTCTAGTAACAACGAACAAACAACTTTTATCCAATTAGTTAACGCGTCTTGCAATAACGAAGTGGTATGGATGTTAATGATTGATGGATTGCTTGATTTGCTTTGTGGCAGGGACCTATTAGATGAATATGCTGTGAATGTGAGGTCGATGATGAATGTGCTGTACAAGGCCATGGCTAGAAGTCTGAACTTGGAAGAGAACAGCTTCTTTGAGCTGTTGGGTGAGGAACCAGGATTGGAAGCGAGGGTCAACTTTTATCCACCATGTTCGAGGCCTGATCTTGCTCTTGGACTCAAACCACACACTGATAGATCAATCATGACTGTTCTGCTGCAAGACAAGCAAGTGGAAGGCCTCCAATTCCTCATCAATGGCAAATGGGTCAAAGCTCCTCTCATCCCTCATGCTCTTGTTGTCAATCTTGGTGATCAAATGGAGGTAACTTACAATAGTTCTTTTATGCATTTCAATGGAATGATTTTTGGATAGATTAGTGCTCAAGTCAAGTTGAACTGGGTTTAACCAATGAGTCTCGGGGTTAAACAAATTAGGCTCAAACTCGGCTAGGCTTACCTAATTGTTACTTCGTTGAAAGTAAGATACTCAATACTGAACAATACATTGCAGATAATGAGTAATGGAGTGTTCAGAAGCCCACTCCACCGAGTGGTGACAAACTCGGACAGGTTGAGGATCTCTGTGGCCCTGCTCAACGAACCAGATCCGGAGAAAGAGATCGGTCCTGTTGAAGGGTTGGTGGACGAGAAAAGGCCCAGAATGTATAAAAATGTGAAGAATTATGGTTTCATCAACTATGAGGCATACCAGAAAGGTAAGGTAGCCATCGACATTGTAAAGATAAAGGTGTGAGATCTGATCGAGACATGTTATTTATAGTTGCAGACTCGAAACAAGTTATCTTAAATAAATTTGACTTGAGTGGACGGTGGGATTACAAGTTGATTGTATATCATCATAATTATCAGTATCTTAAATCTTAGTGACATGCGTGCATTTTTATATTCTATTGAACTAGCGGTGAATTCCAGTTGAACTATTGATTGAACTATTGATTGAACCGAGAAGCACAAAAACCCTATGAAAAACGGATTTCCCTTTATATTGATTTACTAGTCGGTTAACCAAATTTTTAGAGATGATCTCTTAAAATAAATAATTCATTTTTTTTAATAAATGCAATTCAATAGTTTTGCTAAGAAATAAATTAAGGGCCACTCTTTTATTTATTATTTTTACTCTTATTTTAAAAATATTTTTGTTTTGTTACTAGTTTTTCCATTATATACTACCTCCGTGTTTTATTAAACGACTTTTATTATTTGGGCACGCATATTAAGGAGGCCGGATGACTCACTGTTTGAGACAATTTTGCCTCGAATTTTTTCTCGGACGTACGTTAAGGATTACCGTATGTTCGAAAAAAAGTACGAATTTTTTTGAGGTCAAATAGTGAGTCATCCGATTTCCTCGATATGCGTGCCCAAACAGTAAACGTCGTTTAATAAGTGCCGGAGGGAGTAATTAAGAAAGGCTCTTAACATGTATCAAAACTTATAATTTACCTCATAAATGAAAAGAGGAGAGTGCTAGTAAAAGCAATGGTTTTAATGTTTTTTTTATAGACTAATAATTTTAATGTTGACATGAAAAGAATAAAACAATCAATTGAATATATAAGTAATTAAAAATTATTTAAAAAATAATAATTAATCATATAAATTTATGTATTTTTTGACCATATTGTTATTCACCCAAAACCCTAATAAACTTATTTCGACCATAATTTTATTCTTTTTAGTTACCAAAAAAAATTGGACTCCAAAATAAAATAAAATAATTATTTTAAACTTAGTAGTTCTTATTTCTTAAGTAATTATGAACACAAATATTTTTTAAAAAATAAAAAAAGAACAAAAAAAATCAGAAAAAATAAAAATAAAATATTAAATATTGATACATTTTTTTAAAGAATTATAAAGAATTAAACAACACTAATAATTTTGAGGGTAAAGTATATAAAAAGACCTATAATTTTTAACATTTTCCACTCGAACTTCGAACATTCTCATACTTTTAAAATTTTGAATCTAAACTTTACCATTATGATCTTTTTAAAAATAAAAACATTTTAAAATTTTGTCGACTATAAATTTCAAAATCGTAGTTTAAAAGTTAAAAACTTCGGTGTTCTCTATTTTCATCCATTTCCACTTTTCTTCTGTTTTCTTTTTAACCTTTTCACTAATTTCTCTTATTTATTTTTCTTCATTCTAATAAGAATTTCATTAATTTCTTTTCATTTTCTCTTTTATTCCTTTATATATATTTATTTTATTTCTTTATATTCTATAATTTTTCATCTACTCTCTTTTTGTATATTTATTTATTTATACTTTTACCATTTGCATGTAGTACCTATTTCATTGCTTGTTCATATTTTCTCTATCATGAATACGAGTATGAATCCCCGAATTCCGAAAGCGGCCATCTTTCTCATCATGGTAGCGGTTATTTCTTTGGTGGTAACTTTGGTGGCAGCCAAAGGCAGCTGCGGTCGAGGCGGTGGCCGCCGCGGCAACACCGGTGTGGGCAAAAGCGGCCCGGTTGGTGGTATCGTTGGTGGCGGAGGTGTTGTATCTGGGCGAGTCACAAGTTCTTCTCATCGTTATGATGGACGAAATTCAACGTCTGCATCTGCATCCATTGCTTCTACGTGGCAAATGCCTGTGAATGTAATCATGATTTTGTGTAGTTTTTTAAGTTTTATTTTGTAATTTGCTAGAGTTTTTATGTACTCGGATTAATCGGAATCGGAGATGCTAATGTAGTAATTATGTCCTCAATTTCCTACTCAATTAGCAATTCTAATGTTAGTATCAATGACGTTTGTTGTTGGGTGGTTATCGCATATTGCAACCACTAAATCAAAACTCTCGAGTTCCTCCCTTCGTCTAAATTTGAATATCATTTTGCATAAATTACACCATGATTAGATCTAATTATTAAAGCAATAAATTTGTTTCCTTAATTACTCTTCAGCCAATTACATTTACAGAAGAAAAAAAACAACTTTCTAAAAAAAACTCAAAATCGAAAAAAGACATTTTTTCAAGACCGGAGGGAGTATATATTTACAATTTAAGTAGGGGCTATTAATAATTGGCATGCGCGAGTCCGAAATAATCAAAGTCGTAATTAATTAATAGTAAAAAATGTTATTGATCTAAATACCTGGCATAAATGGCCAAAAAAACATTATATTAGAGCCACCAAACCCAAAATATATATTTGCCATTCAAGCCATAAACTACCATCAAACAACAAATGTCATAAACACTAAGCTGTACACAGCCCATGAAAAGAAAAGGTAAAGGAGATTTCATTTCAAAAACTAGAAGTAATAACTTCATTAACTTTTAGTTCACAAAATGGTCCAACAACATCTAAACCAACAAGACAGCAAAGCTCACGAGAAAATGACCAATCAATTGGTACTTCTTTCCCTCCAATGCTTCTTGTTCTTGGTAAATGGTATGAGTTGCCAAAGTTCTCCTCAAACAATAAAAACCAGGACAGTAAGTTCACAGCATTCTGCTCTCAAAAATTGACATTCAATTTGCCACAGTTAATTAAGTTTCTTCACAATGATAAAAAGGCGTTCGTATTGACAAAATTCTCCTTCCCGTCAGGGACAGCCTCCACCTTTTCCTTAGATTTATTCTTCTTCTTTTTCTTTTTCTTCTCAAATTTACCGTCAACAGATTCACCCTTGTATTTCCTAGAAAAAGACAGCTTCAGTCAATAAGGGATTGTTTTTCAAAGTGCATGGAAAGATAAAAAGATATCATGACTAAATTGTCAGTTTTTGCTTCATCTTGTTTACGCTCTCTGATTAATTATGAAGAAACAAAGTTAGGGAAAAGAGAAGAATCATAATACTAACTCATCATTTTCTGTCTTTGAATCTCCTTCATTTGTTGTCTCGAGCAACAGATTCTTCACATTTTCACCCTCAATTGTAGGACCGTCAGTCTCTCCAGAAAGCTTTTTCCTCTTCTTTTTGGACTTTCTAACATTTTCACCCCTGCAACAAATAGCAAACTTTGACATAGGGCAAAATATATACTGGAAAAAAAAAACAGAAGACAGACTAACTGAATGAATAGAAGAACCAGATTAGGTCAATTTGACATGCATTATAAACACCGTCACTTACATACAAAGTATAACACACAAAAATTATCAGATGGAAATGCTAGTAAGAATAAATTAGTTTTCTAGGAAAAATGTGCCCACTGGAAAGGACTAAAAAGAGCCTCAGTTTGCAATTATCAGTCACATTTTAATTCTGCAGCAGCCTAAAAAATTATTTACAAACCCAGGACCATGGGATATACCTAACTTTAAAAACATTTACAAAACCTGCATGGTTGAAAAGTCTGATGGAACTCAAGTTGAAAACAAGCTAACTGTTCGTTTGCATTTTTTTTGTTCCCTATAAATGAAATCTCAGAAAGTACACAAACAAATGAGAAGCCAACTCCATCTCAGTTAAGGAAAAACAGAAAGGAAACAAGCTTTAACTAAAACAAAAATCAGTTGAGTAGAGAAGGCAGAACAAATAATAAAAACTAAAAGGATATCAAGAGATTAGATACTAACTCATTATCCTCTAAATTGTTATTCTTCGCTTCATCTTGTTTATGCTCTCTGAATAATTATAAAAAAATCAAGTTAGGAAAAAAGAAGAGCCATACTTATATATCAAGATCAATATATCTTTGGGAGAGAAATAAATCATTAATACTAACTCATCATTTTCTGTCTTTGAATTTCCTTGATTTGTCTCGAGCAACAAATTCTTCACATTTTCACTCTCAATTGTAAGACCCTCAGCTTCAAGAACTTTGTCCTCTCCAGAATGCTTTTTCCTCTTCTTTTTGGACTTCTTAACATTTTCAGCCCTGAAATTAATAGCAAACTTTTGAGACAAATGCTAAGAAAAAATAACAGAATACTCTATGTGAGAAGGGGAAATATTTAAAATCAATTAGTTCCATAGAATTAACTTTCTGCCAATGGAAATAAACAAATGAGCATAGAGAGGCAATCACCTGTCACTTTTTTCTTGCTTCTGATTTTCCTCAATTGGCAGAGGCAAAGGTACATCTTTCTCTAAATTTCCTGCTTTAGTACCGCATTGTGGGTCTGTATTCTCTCTGATTGTACTACTTGTCTTCTTTCTAGTAACCAAACCAGTGATACATACCATCAGTTATTGTGCAGTTTAAACTTGCACATAAAACGTAAAAAAGATGCAAAAACAAAATCATAGAGAGAGATGGGACATGAGAGACTAGCCGCAAAAATAAAATATTGACCAATACTTATCCAATGAATTTCGATGTAAAGAAGAATAACATAAAGGGAGACTAACTGAACGAAAAAAGAATCACACAAGGATGGGCCAAATTAGGTAATTCTGACGTACATTATAAACACCCTCACTAACATACAAAGTCAACACCTTTACTACAAGGGAAGGTAAGCTAGAATCAATTAGTTTTATACGAAAAAACATGAAAAAGACCACGAATGAACAAACTCACCGTTCATTTGCATTTTTTGGTTCACTCTTAGGAACTTGCAGCCCCACTACAATTACGAGAGGTTTCACCACTTTGGGCACCATTTCCTCTTCCTTTGGCTTTGCCTCATTTTCAGATGCCACTTCATTAGAGTATGGTGGAGAACTAACACCAAATAACAGAATCAACAAATCAGCAAAACTAAGCTCAAACAAAGGAGAAGTGAATAACATCATTAAAAACACCCATTGCAATTTGTAGTTCTGGTTAACAAAAAACAAATGAAAATTCATACACGACGGAGGCCCAAATATCATTATACGACACCCTCTACCTTTTGGGCTCAGCATCTTCCATAGCAGGCACATCGTGTTTTGGTGTAAGGTTATCACCAATCTCTCTTTGCTTCATCTTGTTTGTTTCACTTTCAATTACTGTCCCTTCCTCCTCATGCTTATGCTTACGAAGAGAGGAAATAGGCAGGTCGTCCTCACTGTTGTTGTCTAAAGGTTGCAAAGCTTTGGCAATCCTTTGTTCCTTAGAGGGAGAATCAATCAACTGGTACTTCTTCTTAAGGCGTCTACGGCCAGTTTTGACTTCCTTTGTTTCCTTTCTATCAAAATCTTTCTCAGCTGCTAAAATCAAAACAAAAATTTTGAGATCTTCATAAAAGAACAACACAGATATAATATAAAAAATAATAGCGTATTTGATAAAGGCTGAGATTATTGCTTTATCATTGGCAGAAATCCAATTAGTTTCAATATATGAAAAATATACAGACATTAATATGAAGAAAAAAATAGAGCAGAAGGTCAAGAAATTAACAAAAGAACGCAGAGAGCTGCCTATAATGTAATCTACTCCTTTGTTAGAACTTAGAACTGCAACCCACATAATCTTGATAACCTGGTTTGTCAAGTTACAGAAAAAACAAGAACAAAACATGGTCTGTAATTAGATTACAAGGAATACAGCACAAAAAACACTAAGAAATAACCTCCATTGCCAGAATCAGGTGAGGATGGAACTATCCCTGGATCGCTGTCATTAATAAAACTATCCTCATACTCATCTTCATTACTGGAACTGGCAGAGCGTTCATCATCTGTACTTGCAATATCTTCTCCAGGAGGCTCTCTGAGTAAGATATTAAGGCAGAAACAGTGAAAAGAAAACTTGAACGGGAGATGTTAATCAAAGTGAAGAAAAATAAGGGAACGATGAAAGAAACCCAACACGGATAAGAAGGATACATCTCATTTCCAGGAGGTTGCACATAGTATCCAGTGAGATGGACACTAAGAGGGCCAAGAACAGAGAACACAACCTCATCAGACTCCTCGAATTCCAAGTTGAGTTGGGAAGATTCGGCTGCATCAGGACGCAAAGCGCAAAGGAGAACGGGGGCGTTTTCCCCAACATTACACTGAACCACACTCCTAGTTGTGGCAGTCCCAATCCCAAGAGTAGCCTGGAAAGGAAAGGGGAGAATTTTCAACAAGTTAACAATTACAGTCACAGAAAGAACAAGTGCATATATAGAGTAGGAAGTAGGAACAATACTGTACTTGTGAAATATGGAGCCGTTTCCCATGGTCATCGGAAGGCGGGTGATGGAAGGGTTTCCCTGGTTTCACTTCCACTCCTGTGATGCGACATACCCACAAAAACACACAACATCAATTCAATTCCAGCGAGAACAAGAATAGAAAAGGCATTAGGATGAATTAATTTTGAAGAAATCAGCAAAAGGAAGCGAACTAACCCCAGAAAGCCATAGTTTGATTGCTTGAAGCCTATTTTTCTTATCTGTCGCTTTCCTTCCGCTCTGTCGCTCGAAGCGGAAGCGGAAGCGGAAGCGGAAGAGGAAGAGAGGGAGCGATTCGCTGCCGCCTAAACTTCGGCTCAAGGGTTTTGGTCGGATAGCAAGGGTTTTGGTGACGTGGCATGTCCCACTTTAGCTCCTCTCTTCTTCTTTTTCCCAACCATTCCCCTCTTTTTTCATCGTATTACTTTACCCTTAAAAAAATATAAATTTTATTAGCTAATAAAACGAGAGTAATTGGCTAAAAATAATAATAATTAATT
>NBIL01133960.1:0-14893 GCA_002752925.1 Viola pubescens var. scabriuscula | reverse complement strand
TTCTTAAATAATTATTATTTTTATTATTTTTAATGTGTTGAAAAATAAAAATTAATGTTGATAAACTGTATTTATTAGAGTCATTAAAAGTAAATAGCTAGACATATATTAAAAATATAAATTATTTATTTATTTAACGGAGGGAGTAACATTTGAGGTTAATAAAATAACGAAAATATAGGGTAATGAATAATTTATAATTAAACTTTTTTTTTGTCTAAGATTTTAAGAAAGAAAGAACAGATTTATCTTTTTAATCTTTGATTTAGGAGTAATTAACGTAATAAACAGTACTAAAATCTCGTTTAACTAAACCAGATGTCTTCCATTCCAACTCCAATCAAGTCCCCATCCGCTGGAATGGATAATGTTGCCACGTACTCCCTCCTCGCCACTATATACAGAACCATCTCTCTTCTCATCTTTCCATCACGTTTCGTGTACCCTCTTATCAATTGATTGTTTTCTGTTGTTTTGAATTAATTCATTAACTGGATATTATAGATCAGGATCAAGAAAGATGTTGGCAATATTCAAGAAAGAAGTGGTGAATCCACCAGAGGAGCTCAACTGCCCTGCTTCTTCTGGTTCACCTAAAAACAAACCGAAGCAATCTCTGGAGATTCTGAAGGATTTTGTTTCATCAGATCCTTCAAATGCATTCTCAATGTGCTTTCAAGATGTTGCAATGCTTTCCCATATCCGTCCACCAACTCCTAACTCAAATCAGCATAGGTACATTTCTTTAAAATCGTCTCTTTTCCATCCGATCTATTCGAGTGTCCTATGATCTTAATTTGTTCTTAGATTAAACTTTAGTAGATTTGTAGATTTGAATGGAGGAGACCCATTTGAGTTTGGGATCTGATTTGACCAAAAATGATGGATTTTTGTTTTTGTTTTTGTAGGTCTTTTTGTGGAATGAATGATATGCACTGCATTTTCTTGGGGAGTCTGCATAATCTTTGCAGCCTGAACAGACAATATGGGTTATCAAAGTGTGCGAATGAGGCAATGTTTGTTCTTGAGGCATACAAGACATTGCGTGACCGCGGGCCATTCCCCGCTCATCAGGTTCTTCAAGACTTAGATGGCAGCTTTGGATTTGTTGTCTATGATACAAAGGCAGAGCAAGTCTTTGCTGCTCTGGTAAGCCTACCTTTTAATTTACGTCATTGGTTGGAACAGTTTTTGATGGAACGGGTCTCTGTTGATTCGGAATAAAATAGTTTGGAGCGTGATCGGTCTTTGATGATTCAAAATATCATACAAAATGAGCGAAAATGAGCGGATGTGGTTAAAATCATTATTTATGGTACTCGACTCGTCTGTGTTGATTCAGAATAAACTTATGTCTCAATCGATCATATAGAGCGTTGATCGTGTCTTGTGCGTTGGATGCATTGCTAATCGAGAAAAGAATTGATTGCTTAATTTATGTATGTTGGGATGTGATGCAGGGTGCAAATGGGAATGTTGGGATGTTTTGGGGGATCGCAGCTGATGGAACTGTGGTGATATCTGACAAATTGGAGGTGGTGAAAGGAGGATGTGGCAAATCATATGCACCATTCCCAGCTGGTTGCATGTTCCATACCGGGCAAGGATTGACAAGCTATGAGCACCCAACCAACAAATTGAAAGCAATGCCAAGGATTGACAGTGAGGGAGCAATGTGTGGTGCCAGCTTCAATGTCGATGTCCAATCCAAGGCCAGCAGCGGTATGCCACGTGTCGGTAGCGAGGCCAATTGGGCTTTGGGAGGGTCACAACAAGCCTAAGGAGCCACCTCTTGCCCTAACTAAAACTAACCTAAGAGTAGAGTACTACTCATAAATTATAATATGGGCTAGTATCAAACAGTCCTCTTGCTATTGTTGCTCAGTTTCTCTCTTTTTGTTGTGATTTTGATGTTTCTTGGATCTTGTTCTTTTTTTTTGTTTCATTTATGTGTATAGAGTGTTCTTTCCATTCACGGTTTTAATGAACGAATCATTGATTTTCGAGCATACGAAACTCTNTTATACGCGAGAAATTATATACCACTCCTTATACACAAATAACGCAGGAATTCAACTTCATGTACGAATTGACGGAGCATTGTAATGCAGAAACAATGTTGTGCAAAATACCAACAAAATTCAACCTCTCATCTCATTACAGCTAAAAGTTTTTTTATAAAAACTAAAAAGTAGTACCTTTTTTTTGGGTATACTTATCAAACGTACTTCAAACATGAGATTGGTTTAAATTAAACCACCACTTTATTCTCATTACAGCTAGCTTTGAACAAGAATACTTCAACCAAACGGTTCAGCATTTCGAGCTATATTTCCCCCCAATTAATAATGAATCAATCAAAAAAATAACTAAGAAAATTGATTGAAAGAAAAATTACTTTATTCATTTGAATGGAGGGATATGAAATCCCAATATACAATTATCATGATAAAGGAGTTTTACATTCCGCAAATTGAAAGTATAAAACGTGAAATCCATTTACCCTACTTGACATGTGCGTAAACCAACTGCAAGCGCCATCTTTGCAACCTTGTTCAACCTTAGAGGCCAAAAGCTGATAACATCACAAAATCCTGACATGGATATGGTCACTCGAAGGTAAAAATAACTGTTCTTTGGCTTCCCTCGTTCAGATCCCTTTGAGCTTACAAGTCAAATGATGAACTGCGAGCAGGATCGTATAAATAACTGTTTCCGGCTTTCCTAGTTGAAATCTGCTTATGAAATGCATGCATGACACTTCCTGCTCCAAGGTGTGTAACCCAGCAAGGAACACGGTCAAGTTAACTTTCAGACGGTCCAACTGGTAGAAATAATCACAGCCTCAATCCACGTCCACAAAAATCTGCAACACATTAGGTTTGATGAATATGAGCATTGAGGTAAAAAATAAGGAGGAGAACATTGGAACATGAATTCAAAATGCAACAGAACTAGATGACTGTAAGGAGGAAACCAGCTCACATAGCTCACCTCTAGATCTGGCAACGGGTCATAAGTTTTCTTCTCTGTTTTATCAAAAACTGTAATTCCCATTAGCCTTTGGACTCCAAGTTTAGTTGCAATAAGGTTCTGCAACGTACAAGCAGCACTAAGAAATCACATAAACATCTTTGATACACTTGTAGAATACACTAAGAAATCACAGTTATATTGATCATTAGAAAAGGAAATTCAAACATCAAACCACACTTCAAAACCACGGCTGGAATTGAAATGATATATTCGACCATGCAGAATTAACAAAATTCATTCAACTGAAAAGTTGGAAAAGAATTTATGTCAAGAAATGATTATTCATACCAACTGGACATCTGTGGTTCCAAATGCCTCTAACTTGGATAATTCCTGTTCATAGAGTAATAAACACACCAGCAGAAGAAAAAGTAAGCTTATGCATTTCAGAAAATCAATGGTTAGCCAAGTTTCTTAAAAGCCCAATTAAGGTATTACCATTGTTTGGAGGCCATTTATCATAACAGCCTTCTCTTCAGGTGAATCATTTTGTGATAACCAAACTTCAAAAGGTCCCAATTCTCTATCAGTCTGGTTTGTTATATTCAAATGCACCTGCAGAAAACTAATGGAATCAGTTCTAATAAAAAAATTCAAAATAGTGAATAATACATAGAAAAGAATAATAGGATTATGAGACACAGTCGAGGTGATTGTAAAGCAAACCTAAAAGTTCATGAAACATAAGTGAATTCTAATTACCGAAAAAGGCTTGTTCAGGTTGATGACTGATGGAACATCCATAACTTTAAATTCAATTTCCTTAAGCGCAACTGGCTGCAGAAGGACATCACCAAACAGTAAGTACCAAATCTATTTTATGGTTCTAAATAAGTAGAGTAAGACACGAGAAGTGTGCATTCAAATGTGCACTAATGTGTATAAGGTACACAGCAATGCCTCCAACATAGTTTCCATCTATTAAATGAAAGGAATGTCAGAATAGAAATGATGCCTCCTAGTTATTTTTTCCAATCATGGATGTACACTTACTGTGCCAAGAATCTGCTGCGTCTGTAGGCGACCAGGTTCACCTAAATTTGTACGCCATGTAATCTGAAGCTTACCAAGTATATTACTTTGTGCCGAACCATTTGAAGACAATGTTAAATGATAAAGATAGTTATGAATTCCTCCACCAGCTCTGATAAGTACTGGTGGCTTGAATATCTCCCTGTTCAGAAGATCAACCGTATAAAGTTCTAAATCATAAACAAAAAAATTCAATTGTTTGTTTCATGAGACAAAAAATACATTGAATAGAAGATCAATAAACTGAAAACGAAAAATGCTACAGACCTGGATGGTATATCACTCTTATATTGGTGTTCATCTGCATTTAGTAATTTTGCACTCCAATTTGGAGCTGGCTCAAACTCTACTTGATCCATATAAAGGTTTGTTTTTGTATGATTTTCAATGCATGCCTCTAAATACGTAGCTGCCTGAGAAGGAGGGAAAGGCAGTTATTTAAAAGATTAGCTGACAATGAATTGACTTTACATACTTAAACATTCGGAGAACCATCTACAAAACGAACATCATCGGATGTCAAGGAAAAAGTAAAATAATTAGAAAAAAAAGTGAAGCTGAGCATACCTTAACAACACGGGCCTGCACAAACAACACAAAAGTACAAAGAGTTAAAGTCAAGCATCAAATAAAAACATATATAAAATTGCAGAAGTAAAAGAGACATGCCTAAACACTTTCCCATTAGCCATAAAAAAAGATCATACCTTTGTCCTAACAGAGAGAGGATTGGAAACAATGAACTTGAAGAACTGTGGAAGATATTTCCTTTCACCTTCACCATCATTGTACAATGCTGTGCAAACTAATCTGAAGTTACACAGAGAGAATCACACATCAAATTCAAAAAGATTTAAGCACTAATATAATAGTACAAAACACAGTTGAATATAGATTATTACGTATGAGCACCAAGCTCCTTCACATCATGTTCTACAATGAAATCATAACGGCCTGCAGCTCGTATTGATTCCACAGGTGTCTTTGATGTATCTAGCAACAGAATCCTCTGCCTCTCCGTTTGAATCTCTGCCTATATCAATTCACTTAATTAATCAAATGTATACAAAATTCCTTCGTTTTCCTTAAAGGAAAAGCGAAAAACTGCACCTTAATTATTATGTCCCTAACTTCAAAATTAGAGCTGTTGTTGATGCTTATGTAGCTGCAAAACGTTTCTCCCAAATATATAGCTCTGCAGAAACAGAAACGTAAAAAATGAGGAATCATCTATATTAGTAGAGAGGTGAGCAACTTTGAGAGGGATTGGAGGTAATACCCGAAGGCTTGGGGGAGGACGAGGAGGCCGGAGAGGCCGAGGGAGTCGGAAGGGCGGAGGAGGAGGTGGCGGTTGCGGTAGCTGAGATCGGCGGAGTCGGAGGAAGGATTGGCAACTTGGGAATTGAGGAGAGGAGGGAGATGGGCGGCGGCGACTGGATCGTCAAAGATGTCTTCGCCGACCATGAGATCGGCGGGGTCAAGGAGGAGGGGAGTGTCGACGTGGAGCGTTGGCCTGCACAGCCTCATCACTCGAAATGCTAGGGATTGCGTCCCTTGCGTCCCTGTTGCCGTGCTCATAATTGATGAAAGAAACTGGGAATTTCAATTTCTTGAAGGGTTGAAGAAGAAAAAGAAGTAGTTGAACTGTTCAAGGCTTGAAGCTGAAGCTAGTGAGAGACTTTACAGTTTAAGGCTCTGAGCTATGACATGTCGTCTAGCAACCTGCCACGTACGTCACGTCGTCCACCTACCTATAGGCGCTGAAAAAACCTAAGATTACATTTACTGCTCGACTTTGTCGACAAAAGCTGATTTAATCGCAAAAAAAGACGTAATTTATATCAGGAGTAAATATTGACATTAAAAAAGGGGTTTATTGCACCCCCAAACTGCTTCTACAAACTACAATAATGTACATCACTGTCTCTAGTCTCTACCATTCAGTAACTATAATGTCCATGAACAGATTAGAGCTTTAAACAAAACTCGATGAAGGACGAAAGAATACAACAGATGCGAGCAACAAACAGCCACGGCCTACGGGGATTCTCTCGGACAATTCTGCAAAACACCCCAAAGCGTAGAGGTTGTGCTTTAAATATTAAACAACCTATCCAGATCTTATCAAAAAATAAATAAACAACCTATCCAGAAAGCAGTAAGCCATCGGTGTACCTAGTTGTTTCTGGTCAGCATAACGCGTGTTCTAACTTGTTTCTTATCTAACAAACACTGGTACTTCTGACGTCAAACAGGCTGCTACAGAGTGTAATGTATGATGTGTTGGGGGCACGGATGTGTACTTTCAGCATGCAAGTTTCAGGGTGAGAGGAAGGACAAGCACACATCAAACAGGCAGCAGTCACTTGAATCTCATTTATACAACTCGAACCCACGTTCCACCACACATTGGACAGCCGTGAGCCCAGCGGCTGATCCACCATACCTCTCGATCATTTAGGTTAGTTGGATTTGAAGCACCTGATGAAGAAAAAGCTGAAGTCTGCCGCAAACATCTTATGCACTGCATTAATAGAAGCAGTGTTGAGGATCAATTAAGAAAGCTCAAGTGATATCAAGCAAAAAGTGAGACAAGGAATGAGACTAAAGACTTGATACTGATACTGTAATGGGGGGGGGGGACCAACCTTGTACCACACCCCTTCAAGACCAGTCTTCCACATAGCCGTAACCACATCTCTTCGAGATCCCATTATCCCTAGATATGCTCCCAGACCAACAGAAGTATTCAAGCCGAAAGCTGCATCTCTTTCAGACAACCTGCGTTTCCTGGGCCATAGACCATGAGCTCCATAATAAACATCACAATTTTCCACTGAGTTGTAGTCAAGTGAATCAGTAAAACTGCTCAGCTTGGAAGTATCATCTGCACAACCCATATCTTCTGGGCCAGACCAGGGGCCACCATACATATTCCGCCTGTGCCATTCTTCAGATGGAGGATGGAGTTCTAACTCACGGAGTAGCAGCCCAGCAGCATCTGCACCTCTAGGCCGTGGCATATTCTGCATCTCAGATAAATAACAAAATATTGAAGTAAAGGGATTCATTTTGTACTCCAACAACCCAATTGTTCCACAACACTAAAGCAAGCATGAATACCTGCATATGCGGTCCAAGGGATGCTTCTACAACCTCCGGTAAAACAGTATAGTTCCCATCAATATAGTGTAGCCGCACCTGGATGTTACTGCTTCCCACTTGAGACACGGGCAATGGATGTGCTAGAGCTGATGTTCTCTGACAAAGATCCATGAGTATGAGAAAGAGGACCTTCACCTGCATAGCAATAGGCCACACGCAAGTCATTGTTTAGAATAACAGATGGAAATATCAAAAATTTCAAGTGGGAACAGATCTACCGAAATTGAACATGGGTTGGATTTAAACTCTTAATCCTCATTTCACTGTTTCTCAAGCTGATCAAACTAGCCATTTTCAATATTTGTTTCAGCAATGATAGTTTTTCACAACATCAAATCATATACAATTAGTTTAAACAACTAAATCTTTTTACTCTAAAAGTTTATTAGAAATCGATATTACTATTTTGTTTGGTTCACATGAAATAACAGATCTACTTAATGACCAGATAACAGAATGTTAACTAAGTTGCTTCAAAAAGTTGTGGAGCGTGTTGAAAATACTAGACTCTTACATATGTCAAGACCAGAGATAATCAAGGAGAACTAATTTTCTACCTCCTCAAAACTGTATCCTTGACCAGCATTGCCAAAACCCAATCTTGCCCGTCCACCAGCTCCATCTTCAGCTCCTTTAGCTCCAGGCATGAGCTGACCACCACGAGCTGCCTGACCTTCATCTGACCTGACTATTCCTGACGTGGGCTTAGAAACAGAGTTGACCTCTTCCACCTTGCCAGGAGCACCAGCCTGTGGTTTCTGTACATTTGTTTCGGTATTTCTTTGCGCAGTCCCAGCAAAGCGGGGCTGCTGCGTTCTTCGAAAGAAAAAACAGAAAAGTAGTAGTTGACATAACCTATGAAGGAAATGACAGTCACCAATAAGCCTAACAGCTGGTGTTCCAGGAAAGGTTCCAGTGTTAATGCTTATTGGCATAAAGGAAGATGGACCACTTATGGGGTTTGGAGTTGAACTGGGCACTCCATCTGTTGTGCTACTAATCTTAGCAATAGCACCTTGTACCCATGCTTGCATCTGGGTGCTTCCAGCAGAACTCGCAGTCCCACTTTGACCACCTGTAAATTATGATCTCAGTTAGAAAACTAGGTTGTGTTGAACACAAAACAAAAGGAGGAGATAAATAAGAACTCAAAGGGCTAAATTGTAGCAATTTTGACCATAACCTCTCGGACATAATACATTGCATACAGCCAACATTACAGGATATTAAAAACAGTCCTACAGATTTTCAATGAACCTAGCATACAAATGGATGTTCCTCGTTCCTTCTTTACTTGCAGTAATTTTTTTATACAAAAAAACACTAATCGCTGCTCATTACTAACCCTGAGGTGTTGCTGGAGCTGCTGAACTTTGAGTTGGACTAGTCACCACATTGCGATTACTGCCAGTCCCTGCTGTAACAGCATGACTAGCCAGCGTGCGACAGAAACTTGCATAACGGCGTAAGCGTGTGATAAAATGTGAAGCTAGATCAAGAACTGCATCAACATAAGCCTGCATCATATCGTGACAGTCAGAGAGAAACATTTCCAAACAGATGTCTGAGACATGTTTTAAGCAGAACCCAGGATTGAACAAGGAAAATTAAGTTGTAAAATAGGGAAAACAACCTGAACACTCAGAACGAGGTTTGGTTCGACAGCCATGGCTTCAGGGTTAGATAATGTCTCGCCGGAAGCCTGCCACGGTACTAGTGCTGAAGAATTTATCAAAGCCGATTCGATGCCTTTACCGAGCATATCAAGCAGCAACCTTGCTTGCATATCTAAAACCATTGCCCTAACCTCCTGTGCATTTGTGCCTTCCAGTAGCCTGCATTTTATCCTGTCTAGACTCTGCATCATGCGAACAAAAAGTTTACCATAAAAATAAGTGCTATCTTATAAACTGCTTGTTCATTACTGTAATTGGAAACATCATAATGAAGTTACTATTTCAAAGGAAATGCTGACACCATAAGAAAAAGGCAGAAACTTACAGGACCATATTGTTGTCTGTGCTGTGTAGAAGGAAGAGAATGGAAATCCGCATCCAAGACCGCAATTACACTATTGAGAGAAACTGAAGAGGAACAAAAGACAAGTCACGAACATAACAAGCATCAGGGTGGGGGGGTGGTGGTGGAGGGGAAGGGAAGGGGAATGTCATGAATTTATTTGTTGCCTAATTTTGTTAGCAATGTAACGAATATTCTCACCAATGCCATCCTCAGCAGCACTCTGTGTACAACCGACAGCATCCCACCAATCAACTCCAACCAGAAGGCTCCACCAAAACCTGCTCTGACAAAAACAAAATCAGCATCACCATACAGAATATGGAATAACTGTCATGCTCCTTTATCTGCCATATAACTCAAAGGAAACATGCATATCCAGTATGCAAACAACCATTAAAAGTTCAAGTAATTCAAGAAAAATAATCTTCCAAAGTACCTCTCAGCAATTGCACGCTCCCAGGTGGACGAGTTAGCTTTCACCTGACTATTTGGAACAGCAGGAGGAAGAACACGGATTATTTTCAATATGGTGCGATCTTTGCTAGTGTCATGCCAAACAGAAGCTGAACAGCAGCTTGTGGAAGAGAAAGCAGGAGCAGCAATTGCAGATCCAACATTGATCTGGTAGTTATCAACAGGTGCAAAATTTGGACCAGAGAAGATATGAACTCCACCTCGGAGAAAAGCAATAGCAATCTCACCACCATGAGCAGAATAAACAATCCGTGCAAGAGTTCTAACATCACTTGGCAAATCAAAGGGATCAAAATTGACTCTTCTGATCTTCTCAACACCCGAATCTGTCATTTTTCTGGGCTCTGAGGTTGGTCCAGCTGTAGCTGCTTGATGTGTTTTAAAATCATTTGTTGGTGGTATGCTTGTATCTACTTTAGACATCCATACCGTTTGCATGGGTGGTTGCCCCCCAAAAGTAGAAGTAGGGGTCCCAAATATTTGATGAAGAACAACAGGCTGGAGAGATGATTCCCAACGTTGCACCCTCCACCCTGTGATTGAAGGTCCCTCATCAGGATCATAAGGGGACATGTACTGCCCTGAAAAGAGAAACAGCTATCAATATCTTAAATGCAAATTGAAGAGAAATTGCTATGCCAAAATCTTGAAGTTCATATCTGAATCTAATAGAGGCACTGATGGGTACCTTCAACTATCACCACTGCTATGACAGAACCACCACGGGTTGGATCAAAAGCAACGGCTGTGACTCCAGAACCCCAAGTGGTGGTTGTTGCAGACTGAGCTGCAGCCTCAGGACTGACATAAGCAGAGAAGTTTGACACTGGAGAACAATGAAGTGATGCAATATCACTGAAATCTCGATCTGTATGTTTTTTGCCTAGCTTTGCTTCAGACAATAGATATTCTTGCCTGCTGAATAAATATGCAGCCAAAGGTGCAAAACCAGCCCAGTTGGGGGGATTAAGTGAAGGTGGAATACCACTTCCGGCAGTTGCCATTGGAGTTGCTTGAAATCCATTACCAGGTCCGGGAGTAACCTCCCAAACAACTACAGTTGACGGATTCACAATTGGAACACCAGCAACATGCATGGCACCACTATCTGTTACAATAGCATCTGCAGCCATGATACCACTAGGGCCAGCACCCAAAAGTCCTTTACTCGTGCAAAACCACTTTGGTGCTGCATTGCTCTGACTAGGAGGCCACTGAGACCAATGCAGTTGAACTGAGCCCGATGAGAAAACAGAGCAAACACAAAGGAAATTGGGCCACCTGGCTGTACAAAAACCAGACTGAATCAAAAATCATACAACATATGATGTTTTTTTTTCAATAGAGGAAGAATTTAAGACCAAGTTCATCAGTCTCATACTTGTACTTCAAATTAGTAGCAGTTCTGGCAGGAAATATATTGGATAAACAATAACAGACTTCAATTCAAACCTGATGTTTGGGATTGCTGTGCAAGGAATTTTTCCTCAAAAGTTGACTTTGAGTTTGTCGGGGTACTAGATTTTGATGAAAGCCACCTATACTGATTTTTTAAAACAAGTCAGCAAGAGCCACAGGACATTAAAAAGAGTAATAATAATAACTTGAAAACAGACAGAATTTTTATCAAAATATCAAACAATTAAGATGAAGAGTTCAGTAAAACAGACATTCTCCAATAGCATAATCCAACTCGTGTTCAGAGAAAAATGAGACTAACTGCTCTCTAAATGAACACAGAAAAAGGCAAAGATGACTTCATACCGGAGATACACCTGACAGCCATTTAGTAACAACTGCAATATCCTGTCGCCATTCATGTTCTCGCAGCCAGCAGCTAGCATCACGCACAAAGTTAGGAGGACCCTGCTAAACAGATTGAGTATAAACCAATTAAGAACTTCAGCAAATTACATGCAAGAAGCAAATTGTAGCAAGAAATGATGAGAGGAATAGATAACCAATAGAAAGCATAACCAATAGAAAGCCAACCCAGTATAATTAAATCAAGCAAACAATGAAAAATGTTGCCATTAGCTGAATAAGAAAGAAGGTATCTACTTATAGTTTTGGCAAAGAGATGTATCAAATCAGCTTACATGAGAAGGCTGAGTCCAGATGGTTATTCTTCCATGGAAATTGGCTATCAGCAAGGCACGAGGACAAGAAGTTGGAGACCATTCAATAAACTGAACAGAATCACGAGGAGAATCTGAAAAATGAATCCAGTAAAAGTTATTATACTTTCCAAAACTAGTAGATAATGCAATATGCTGCCTGAAATCATTGGAGATGCTAAAATCATAGTATATGATTAGATTAGAACCCTATCAAATAAAGGACATGGTAAGAGCCATAAAACTATGTCAAACTACCTGCAATGACATTGAAAACTGCACATTCAGTGGGTCGCTCAGGGATAACTATGTGTATTGGGATCCAAAATGGTGCGTTCGCATTGGAGCTGCAACAACAGACCAATCAATTGGAACAGTTACGTTCACGGGAAAGAATGGTCATATGATCAAAAACACAAAATTACACAAGATGCTTGCAGTCATTTTAGCTCATGGGCGATATTAACTTAGAAAAAAGAAGAAGGCCACACTAACCTTGGAATCCTGGCACAAGTTTCTGATGCACAAGCAATAGCATTTAACTTTCCACACCAAGCCACAGCACTGTTAAAAGAAAAAGAAGACAATTGAAGACCAAGCAAAAAGCCTTGAAACAAGCTCAAGCGCACATAGCGTAGCTACACGGTAAACTGGGTGCAAAATTTGCACTGAACTCAACTTAAAATCTATCGAAAACAAAAACTTTTAACATTAATTAACAATTGCAGCTTATATACTACCTAAAGTTACGGCAGAGCTCGGGGACACTCATTTTATGTTGCAAATTGGAGCGAGGCTGCTTAAGTCTTATACAGAACACAGTAGCTGGACTGACTGAGTCTTCATCCATGGGATCGTCCGCCTTCACTGCACACTCTTCTTCACTAGTACCTCCTTCGACCTTCTCCAATTCGGCAACACCACCACCTCCACCTCCGGCAGCGCCAGCAGCCTTAGCGACAATCTCTAAAGACTGGTCCACCGCAGTATCCTCCTTGTCGGAGTCCTTGTTAGCAGGGTCAGGTGGGTGTTGTGGCGATGATGATGAATTATTCATCTGAGGGAATAAAAAAGAACCCTAATTTATATAGAGAGGGAGAGAGAATGAGAGTGAGTGGTGCAAAAGTCGCGATTGAGGGCGACAGGTACTACTGTAGACAGAGAGAGTGGGGTTAGCGTGTATGTGTGGAAAAAAGATTAAAAAAATCGGAAAAAAAGGAGAAAGACAAAAGGAAAGATTGGAACTTTTTTGAATGAGGGAAGCGAATTGGGGATTTTTTGGTGTTGAGAGTTTTAGGGTTTTGGGGGAGACAAAGGAATGTGGAGAGTGAGATTCCAGGTGTGTTAAGATGGCGATGAGTCACTCACTGCCACTGCCGCTGGAATCACTTTTCTTTTGCTCCTCTGTTCTTTCTGTCAACGTCCTTCTTCTTGTTTTCGTCTTCTTCCTTGCTCTTTTTTTAGTTTTCTTTTATTTACTGTATTTGTTTTCTGTTTTCTGTTTTCTGTTTTCTGTTTTGGACTTTTAGTTCTTTCTTTTATTTTATTTTTTATTTTTTAAAATCAGCTCTTTTTTGTGATGAGACAAATTTTGTTTGCTGCTCTTCCAAAATTACAAAATTTATGTACTGTTTATTTATGGAGAATTTTCGGAGAAGAAAATTTTAATTATTAACACGTGGAAAAGAGAAGTAATAATAAACTATGCACGAAAAAAAAAAGTACTTCCTCTCAATTTTTATCAGTCGCCCACCCTTGAATCACACATATTAAGAAAGTGGGGTCGGGCCTGTTTGTTGTCTGATTTTGTCGCACAATGTTGACATGAACAATCCATTTTCTTTCAAAATTTTCAAATATACTCTCTTTCGCTTTGAACGAAAAAATACACCCTCTATCAGCGTTTTTTATTGTCACCGCCGCCACAGAAAGGAGCGCACGGCCGTCTCGAGTCGGACACAGGTGGAACGACGCTAATCGGAGCCTCCACGCGCGCCGAAGCTTCCGTCGCTCCTCCACGCGCCGCCACACGCCGGCGCGTCCGGTCTCAGTTCCGGCCGCCGTGACCTGCGTTCTGCTCGTCTCGTAATTTCCGGCAATAATCTATGTTTGCCTTCGTGATCGAATCTACCAAACGTGTTTTATTTCGCATTTGAAATCGGAGGAGGAGAAAGGGTGTGGTCCTACTTTTTCTGACGCGTTGCTGTCCATATGCAACAACTATTTCAAATCTGGTCCTTTAATTGTTTTTGTTTCTGTTTTTGCCCTGAATGACGTGAGGCTCGTGCATATGGCTGCTTGTCACGCAAGGGTGTTTTTGGTTAAAAAAAAGTTGGAGGACCAGAAACACCGAACTTGTTGCACATCCTCCAAAGGCGTCAATTAATCGAAGACAACCATTTTTGGGCTAGGAAGACTAATAAAGAATGACGGAGGGAGTAGTAAATAATGATTTCTCTAAAGTGATAAAGAGATTTGTTCTATCTTTAATTAAGATTTTGAGTTTGTATCTTGGGAATGGAAAAAATAATGGTAGAAAGGTCATCACTCTCTGAAGGAATCGATAAAACTCAAACGAGACTAGAATATAGGATTAAAAATAATTACTACTCCTCGAAGGAGCAGTGTTCGAGGAGTAAACAGTATACTCCCGATTGAAAGCCTATGGGCCCCAAAGGAAGGCTCATTCAAATACGCATGTTCTTAGGAATATACGGAAGACGCTTTGCAATGATGAGACTACCCCCCTCTCACAATGCCACATGACATCCCTCACCTACCCAATAATCCTCTGAGCTAGCCGCCGCGGCAACACGGCGACTCATCCCTCGCAACAACCATTATCAGCTGTCACAGCCACAAGAAGAGTACCAGCTGGACCAACAACCTCAAGTGAAGGGAATTCAAATGCCAAAAGCGCGGGGAAAGGAGAAGGAAACTGACAACTTGCTTAACTGTCAAGTTTCAGCTAGCAAGTTTGTTACAAATCCAGCTGGCAAGTTTGTTACAACTCCAGCAAGTGGATCAGCCGGCCAATGAAGGGTCAA
>NBIL01133959.1:0-14893 GCA_002752925.1 Viola pubescens var. scabriuscula | reverse complement strand
TTCTTAAATAATTATTATTTTTATTATTTTTAATGTGTTGAAAAATAAAAATTAATGTTGATAAACTGTATTTATTAGAGTCATTAAAAGTAAATAGCTAGACATATATTAAAAATATAAATTATTTATTTATTTAACGGAGGGAGTAACATTTGAGGTTAATAAAATAACGAAAATATAGGGTAATGAATAATTTATAATTAAACTTTTTTTTTGTCTAAGATTTTAAGAAAGAAAGAACAGATTTATCTTTTTAATCTTTGATTTAGGAGTAATTAACGTAATAAACAGTACTAAAATCTCGTTTAACTAAACCAGATGTCTTCCATTCCAACTCCAATCAAGTCCCCATCCGCTGGAATGGATAATGTTGCCACGTACTCCCTCCTCGCCACTATATACAGAACCATCTCTCTTCTCATCTTTCCATCACGTTTCGTGTACCCTCTTATCAATTGATTGTTTTCTGTTGTTTTGAATTAATTCATTAACTGGATATTATAGATCAGGATCAAGAAAGATGTTGGCAATATTCAAGAAAGAAGTGGTGAATCCACCAGAGGAGCTCAACTGCCCTGCTTCTTCTGGTTCACCTAAAAACAAACCGAAGCAATCTCTGGAGATTCTGAAGGATTTTGTTTCATCAGATCCTTCAAATGCATTCTCAATGTGCTTTCAAGATGTTGCAATGCTTTCCCATATCCGTCCACCAACTCCTAACTCAAATCAGCATAGGTACATTTCTTTAAAATCGTCTCTTTTCCATCCGATCTATTCGAGTGTCCTATGATCTTAATTTGTTCTTAGATTAAACTTTAGTAGATTTGTAGATTTGAATGGAGGAGACCCATTTGAGTTTGGGATCTGATTTGACCAAAAATGATGGATTTTTGTTTTTGTTTTTGTAGGTCTTTTTGTGGAATGAATGATATGCACTGCATTTTCTTGGGGAGTCTGCATAATCTTTGCAGCCTGAACAGACAATATGGGTTATCAAAGTGTGCGAATGAGGCAATGTTTGTTCTTGAGGCATACAAGACATTGCGTGACCGCGGGCCATTCCCCGCTCATCAGGTTCTTCAAGACTTAGATGGCAGCTTTGGATTTGTTGTCTATGATACAAAGGCAGAGCAAGTCTTTGCTGCTCTGGTAAGCCTACCTTTTAATTTACGTCATTGGTTGGAACAGTTTTTGATGGAACGGGTCTCTGTTGATTCGGAATAAAATAGTTTGGAGCGTGATCGGTCTTTGATGATTCAAAATATCATACAAAATGAGCGAAAATGAGCGGATGTGGTTAAAATCATTATTTATGGTACTCGACTCGTCTGTGTTGATTCAGAATAAACTTATGTCTCAATCGATCATATAGAGCGTTGATCGTGTCTTGTGCGTTGGATGCATTGCTAATCGAGAAAAGAATTGATTGCTTAATTTATGTATGTTGGGATGTGATGCAGGGTGCAAATGGGAATGTTGGGATGTTTTGGGGGATCGCAGCTGATGGAACTGTGGTGATATCTGACAAATTGGAGGTGGTGAAAGGAGGATGTGGCAAATCATATGCACCATTCCCAGCTGGTTGCATGTTCCATACCGGGCAAGGATTGACAAGCTATGAGCACCCAACCAACAAATTGAAAGCAATGCCAAGGATTGACAGTGAGGGAGCAATGTGTGGTGCCAGCTTCAATGTCGATGTCCAATCCAAGGCCAGCAGCGGTATGCCACGTGTCGGTAGCGAGGCCAATTGGGCTTTGGGAGGGTCACAACAAGCCTAAGGAGCCACCTCTTGCCCTAACTAAAACTAACCTAAGAGTAGAGTACTACTCATAAATTATAATATGGGCTAGTATCAAACAGTCCTCTTGCTATTGTTGCTCAGTTTCTCTCTTTTTGTTGTGATTTTGATGTTTCTTGGATCTTGTTCTTTTTTTTTGTTTCATTTATGTGTATAGAGTGTTCTTTCCATTCACGGTTTTAATGAACGAATCATTGATTTTCGAGCATACGAAACTCTCTTATACGCGAGAAATTATATACCACTCCTTATACACAAATAACGCAGGAATTCAACTTCATGTCGAATTGACGGAGCATTCTAATGCAGAAACAATGTTGTGCAAAATACCAACAAAATTCAACCTCTCATCTCATTACAGCTAAAAGTTTTTTTTATAAAAACTAAAAAGTAGTACCTTTTTTTTGGGTATACTTATCAAACGTACTTCAAACATGAGATTGGTTTAAATTAAACCACCACTTTATTCTCATTACAGCTAGCTTTGAACAAGAATACTTCAACCAAACGGTTCAGCATTTCGAGCTATATTTCCCCCCAATTAATAATGAATCAATCAAAAAAATAACTAAGAAAATTGATTGAAAGAAAAATTACTTTATTCATTTGAATGGAGGGATATGAAATCCCAATATACAATTATCATGATAAAGGAGTTTTACATTCCGCAAATTGAAAGTATAAAACGTGAAATCCATTTACCCTACTTGACATGTGCGTAAACCAACTGCAAGCGCCATCTTTGCAACCTTGTTCAACCTTAGAGGCCAAAAGCTGATAACATCACAAAATCCTGACATGGATATGGTCACTCGAAGGTAAAAATAACTGTTCTTTGGCTTCCCTCGTTCAGATCCCTTTGAGCTTACAAGTCAAATGATGAACTGCGAGCAGGATCGTATAAATAACTGTTTCCGGCTTTCCTAGTTGAAATCTGCTTATGAAATGCATGCATGACACTTCCTGCTCCAAGGTGTGTAACCCAGCAAGGAACACGGTCAAGTTAACTTTCAGACGGTCCAACTGGTAGAAATAATCACAGCCTCAATCCACGTCCACAAAAATCTGCAACACATTAGGTTTGATGAATATGAGCATTGAGGTAAAAAATAAGGAGGAGAACATTGGAACATGAATTCAAAATGCAACAGAACTAGATGACTGTAAGGAGGAAACCAGCTCACATAGCTCACCTCTAGATCTGGCAACGGGTCATAAGTTTTCTTCTCTGTTTTATCAAAAACTGTAATTCCCATTAGCCTTTGGACTCCAAGTTTAGTTGCAATAAGGTTCTGCAACGTACAAGCAGCACTAAGAAATCACATAAACATCTTTGATACACTTGTAGAATACACTAAGAAATCACAGTTATATTGATCATTAGAAAAGGAAATTCAAACATCAAACCACACTTCAAAACCACGGCTGGAATTGAAATGATATATTCGACCATGCAGAATTAACAAAATTCATTCAACTGAAAAGTTGGAAAAGAATTTATGTCAAGAAATGATTATTCATACCAACTGGACATCTGTGGTTCCAAATGCCTCTAACTTGGATAATTCCTGTTCATAGAGTAATAAACACACCAGCAGAAGAAAAAGTAAGCTTATGCATTTCAGAAAATCAATGGTTAGCCAAGTTTCTTAAAAGCCCAATTAAGGTATTACCATTGTTTGGAGGCCATTTATCATAACAGCCTTCTCTTCAGGTGAATCATTTTGTGATAACCAAACTTCAAAAGGTCCCAATTCTCTATCAGTCTGGTTTGTTATATTCAAATGCACCTGCAGAAAACTAATGGAATCAGTTCTAATAAAAAAATTCAAAATAGTGAATAATACATAGAAAAGAATAATAGGATTATGAGACACAGTCGAGGTGATTGTAAAGCAAACCTAAAAGTTCATGAAACATAAGTGAATTCTAATTACCGAAAAAGGCTTGTTCAGGTTGATGACTGATGGAACATCCATAACTTTAAATTCAATTTCCTTAAGCGCAACTGGCTGCAGAAGGACATCACCAAACAGTAAGTACCAAATCTATTTTATGGTTCTAAATAAGTAGAGTAAGACACGAGAAGTGTGCATTCAAATGTGCACTAATGTGTATAAGGTACACAGCAATGCCTCCAACATAGTTTCCATCTATTAAATGAAAGGAATGTCAGAATAGAAATGATGCCTCCTAGTTATTTTTTCCAATCATGGATGTACACTTACTGTGCCAAGAATCTGCTGCGTCTGTAGGCGACCAGGTTCACCTAAATTTGTACGCCATGTAATCTGAAGCTTACCAAGTATATTACTTTGTGCCGAACCATTTGAAGACAATGTTAAATGATAAAGATAGTTATGAATTCCTCCACCAGCTCTGATAAGTACTGGTGGCTTGAATATCTCCCTGTTCAGAAGATCAACCGTATAAAGTTCTAAATCATAAACAAAAAAATTCAATTGTTTGTTTCATGAGACAAAAAATACATTGAATAGAAGATCAATAAACTGAAAACGAAAAATGCTACAGACCTGGATGGTATATCACTCTTATATTGGTGTTCATCTGCATTTAGTAATTTTGCACTCCAATTTGGAGCTGGCTCAAACTCTACTTGATCCATATAAAGGTTTGTTTTTGTATGATTTTCAATGCATGCCTCTAAATACGTAGCTGCCTGAGAAGGAGGGAAAGGCAGTTATTTAAAAGATTAGCTGACAATGAATTGACTTTACATACTTAAACATTCGGAGAACCATCTACAAAACGAACATCATCGGATGTCAAGGAAAAAGTAAAATAATTAGAAAAAAAAGTGAAGCTGAGCATACCTTAACAACACGGGCCTGCACAAACAACACAAAAGTACAAAGAGTTAAAGTCAAGCATCAAATAAAAACATATATAAAATTGCAGAAGTAAAAGAGACATGCCTAAACACTTTCCCATTAGCCATAAAAAAAGATCATACCTTTGTCCTAACAGAGAGAGGATTGGAAACAATGAACTTGAAGAACTGTGGAAGATATTTCCTTTCACCTTCACCATCATTGTACAATGCTGTGCAAACTAATCTGAAGTTACACAGAGAGAATCACACATCAAATTCAAAAAGATTTAAGCACTAATATAATAGTACAAAACACAGTTGAATATAGATTATTACGTATGAGCACCAAGCTCCTTCACATCATGTTCTACAATGAAATCATAACGGCCTGCAGCTCGTATTGATTCCACAGGTGTCTTTGATGTATCTAGCAACAGAATCCTCTGCCTCTCCGTTTGAATCTCTGCCTATATCAATTCACTTAATTAATCAAATGTATACAAAATTCCTTCGTTTTCCTTAAAGGAAAAGCGAAAAACTGCACCTTAATTATTATGTCCCTAACTTCAAAATTAGAGCTGTTGTTGATGCTTATGTAGCTGCAAAACGTTTCTCCCAAATATATAGCTCTGCAGAAACAGAAACGTAAAAAATGAGGAATCATCTATATTAGTAGAGAGGTGAGCAACTTTGAGAGGGATTGGAGGTAATACCCGAAGGCTTGGGGGAGGACGAGGAGGCCGGAGAGGCCGAGGGAGTCGGAAGGGCGGAGGAGGAGGTGGCGGTTGCGGTAGCTGAGATCGGCGGAGTCGGAGGAAGGATTGGCAACTTGGGAATTGAGGAGAGGAGGGAGATGGGCGGCGGCGACTGGATCGTCAAAGATGTCTTCGCCGACCATGAGATCGGCGGGGTCAAGGAGGAGGGGAGTGTCGACGTGGAGCGTTGGCCTGCACAGCCTCATCACTCGAAATGCTAGGGATTGCGTCCCTTGCGTCCCTGTTGCCGTGCTCATAATTGATGAAAGAAACTGGGAATTTCAATTTCTTGAAGGGTTGAAGAAGAAAAAGAAGTAGTTGAACTGTTCAAGGCTTGAAGCTGAAGCTAGTGAGAGACTTTACAGTTTAAGGCTCTGAGCTATGACATGTCGTCTAGCAACCTGCCACGTACGTCACGTCGTCCACCTACCTATAGGCGCTGAAAAAACCTAAGATTACATTTACTGCTCGACTTTGTCGACAAAAGCTGATTTAATCGCAAAAAAAGACGTAATTTATATCAGGAGTAAATATTGACATTAAAAAAGGGGTTTATTGCACCCCCAAACTGCTTCTACAAACTACAATAATGTACATCACTGTCTCTAGTCTCTACCATTCAGTAACTATAATGTCCATGAACAGATTAGAGCTTTAAACAAAACTCGATGAAGGACGAAAGAATACAACAGATGCGAGCAACAAACAGCCACGGCCTACGGGGATTCTCTCGGACAATTCTGCAAAACACCCCAAAGCGTAGAGGTTGTGCTTTAAATATTAAACAACCTATCCAGATCTTATCAAAAAATAAATAAACAACCTATCCAGAAAGCAGTAAGCCATCGGTGTACCTAGTTGTTTCTGGTCAGCATAACGCGTGTTCTAACTTGTTTCTTATCTAACAAACACTGGTACTTCTGACGTCAAACAGGCTGCTACAGAGTGTAATGTATGATGTGTTGGGGGCACGGATGTGTACTTTCAGCATGCAAGTTTCAGGGTGAGAGGAAGGACAAGCACACATCAAACAGGCAGCAGTCACTTGAATCTCATTTATACAACTCGAACCCACGTTCCACCACACATTGGACAGCCGTGAGCCCAGCGGCTGATCCACCATACCTCTCGATCATTTAGGTTAGTTGGATTTGAAGCACCTGATGAAGAAAAAGCTGAAGTCTGCCGCAAACATCTTATGCACTGCATTAATAGAAGCAGTGTTGAGGATCAATTAAGAAAGCTCAAGTGATATCAAGCAAAAAGTGAGACAAGGAATGAGACTAAAGACTTGATACTGATACTGTAATGGGGGGGGGGGACCAACCTTGTACCACACCCCTTCAAGACCAGTCTTCCACATAGCCGTAACCACATCTCTTCGAGATCCCATTATCCCTAGATATGCTCCCAGACCAACAGAAGTATTCAAGCCGAAAGCTGCATCTCTTTCAGACAACCTGCGTTTCCTGGGCCATAGACCATGAGCTCCATAATAAACATCACAATTTTCCACTGAGTTGTAGTCAAGTGAATCAGTAAAACTGCTCAGCTTGGAAGTATCATCTGCACAACCCATATCTTCTGGGCCAGACCAGGGGCCACCATACATATTCCGCCTGTGCCATTCTTCAGATGGAGGATGGAGTTCTAACTCACGGAGTAGCAGCCCAGCAGCATCTGCACCTCTAGGCCGTGGCATATTCTGCATCTCAGATAAATAACAAAATATTGAAGTAAAGGGATTCATTTTGTACTCCAACAACCCAATTGTTCCACAACACTAAAGCAAGCATGAATACCTGCATATGCGGTCCAAGGGATGCTTCTACAACCTCCGGTAAAACAGTATAGTTCCCATCAATATAGTGTAGCCGCACCTGGATGTTACTGCTTCCCACTTGAGACACGGGCAATGGATGTGCTAGAGCTGATGTTCTCTGACAAAGATCCATGAGTATGAGAAAGAGGACCTTCACCTGCATAGCAATAGGCCACACGCAAGTCATTGTTTAGAATAACAGATGGAAATATCAAAAATTTCAAGTGGGAACAGATCTACCGAAATTGAACATGGGTTGGATTTAAACTCTTAATCCTCATTTCACTGTTTCTCAAGCTGATCAAACTAGCCATTTTCAATATTTGTTTCAGCAATGATAGTTTTTCACAACATCAAATCATATACAATTAGTTTAAACAACTAAATCTTTTTACTCTAAAAGTTTATTAGAAATCGATATTACTATTTTGTTTGGTTCACATGAAATAACAGATCTACTTAATGACCAGATAACAGAATGTTAACTAAGTTGCTTCAAAAAGTTGTGGAGCGTGTTGAAAATACTAGACTCTTACATATGTCAAGACCAGAGATAATCAAGGAGAACTAATTTTCTACCTCCTCAAAACTGTATCCTTGACCAGCATTGCCAAAACCCAATCTTGCCCGTCCACCAGCTCCATCTTCAGCTCCTTTAGCTCCAGGCATGAGCTGACCACCACGAGCTGCCTGACCTTCATCTGACCTGACTATTCCTGACGTGGGCTTAGAAACAGAGTTGACCTCTTCCACCTTGCCAGGAGCACCAGCCTGTGGTTTCTGTACATTTGTTTCGGTATTTCTTTGCGCAGTCCCAGCAAAGCGGGGCTGCTGCGTTCTTCGAAAGAAAAAACAGAAAAGTAGTAGTTGACATAACCTATGAAGGAAATGACAGTCACCAATAAGCCTAACAGCTGGTGTTCCAGGAAAGGTTCCAGTGTTAATGCTTATTGGCATAAAGGAAGATGGACCACTTATGGGGTTTGGAGTTGAACTGGGCACTCCATCTGTTGTGCTACTAATCTTAGCAATAGCACCTTGTACCCATGCTTGCATCTGGGTGCTTCCAGCAGAACTCGCAGTCCCACTTTGACCACCTGTAAATTATGATCTCAGTTAGAAAACTAGGTTGTGTTGAACACAAAACAAAAGGAGGAGATAAATAAGAACTCAAAGGGCTAAATTGTAGCAATTTTGACCATAACCTCTCGGACATAATACATTGCATACAGCCAACATTACAGGATATTAAAAACAGTCCTACAGATTTTCAATGAACCTAGCATACAAATGGATGTTCCTCGTTCCTTCTTTACTTGCAGTAATTTTTTTATACAAAAAAACACTAATCGCTGCTCATTACTAACCCTGAGGTGTTGCTGGAGCTGCTGAACTTTGAGTTGGACTAGTCACCACATTGCGATTACTGCCAGTCCCTGCTGTAACAGCATGACTAGCCAGCGTGCGACAGAAACTTGCATAACGGCGTAAGCGTGTGATAAAATGTGAAGCTAGATCAAGAACTGCATCAACATAAGCCTGCATCATATCGTGACAGTCAGAGAGAAACATTTCCAAACAGATGTCTGAGACATGTTTTAAGCAGAACCCAGGATTGAACAAGGAAAATTAAGTTGTAAAATAGGGAAAACAACCTGAACACTCAGAACGAGGTTTGGTTCGACAGCCATGGCTTCAGGGTTAGATAATGTCTCGCCGGAAGCCTGCCACGGTACTAGTGCTGAAGAATTTATCAAAGCCGATTCGATGCCTTTACCGAGCATATCAAGCAGCAACCTTGCTTGCATATCTAAAACCATTGCCCTAACCTCCTGTGCATTTGTGCCTTCCAGTAGCCTGCATTTTATCCTGTCTAGACTCTGCATCATGCGAACAAAAAGTTTACCATAAAAATAAGTGCTATCTTATAAACTGCTTGTTCATTACTGTAATTGGAAACATCATAATGAAGTTACTATTTCAAAGGAAATGCTGACACCATAAGAAAAAGGCAGAAACTTACAGGACCATATTGTTGTCTGTGCTGTGTAGAAGGAAGAGAATGGAAATCCGCATCCAAGACCGCAATTACACTATTGAGAGAAACTGAAGAGGAACAAAAGACAAGTCACGAACATAACAAGCATCAGGGTGGGGGGGTGGTGGTGGAGGGGAAGGGAAGGGGAATGTCATGAATTTATTTGTTGCCTAATTTTGTTAGCAATGTAACGAATATTCTCACCAATGCCATCCTCAGCAGCACTCTGTGTACAACCGACAGCATCCCACCAATCAACTCCAACCAGAAGGCTCCACCAAAACCTGCTCTGACAAAAACAAAATCAGCATCACCATACAGAATATGGAATAACTGTCATGCTCCTTTATCTGCCATATAACTCAAAGGAAACATGCATATCCAGTATGCAAACAACCATTAAAAGTTCAAGTAATTCAAGAAAAATAATCTTCCAAAGTACCTCTCAGCAATTGCACGCTCCCAGGTGGACGAGTTAGCTTTCACCTGACTATTTGGAACAGCAGGAGGAAGAACACGGATTATTTTCAATATGGTGCGATCTTTGCTAGTGTCATGCCAAACAGAAGCTGAACAGCAGCTTGTGGAAGAGAAAGCAGGAGCAGCAATTGCAGATCCAACATTGATCTGGTAGTTATCAACAGGTGCAAAATTTGGACCAGAGAAGATATGAACTCCACCTCGGAGAAAAGCAATAGCAATCTCACCACCATGAGCAGAATAAACAATCCGTGCAAGAGTTCTAACATCACTTGGCAAATCAAAGGGATCAAAATTGACTCTTCTGATCTTCTCAACACCCGAATCTGTCATTTTTCTGGGCTCTGAGGTTGGTCCAGCTGTAGCTGCTTGATGTGTTTTAAAATCATTTGTTGGTGGTATGCTTGTATCTACTTTAGACATCCATACCGTTTGCATGGGTGGTTGCCCCCCAAAAGTAGAAGTAGGGGTCCCAAATATTTGATGAAGAACAACAGGCTGGAGAGATGATTCCCAACGTTGCACCCTCCACCCTGTGATTGAAGGTCCCTCATCAGGATCATAAGGGGACATGTACTGCCCTGAAAAGAGAAACAGCTATCAATATCTTAAATGCAAATTGAAGAGAAATTGCTATGCCAAAATCTTGAAGTTCATATCTGAATCTAATAGAGGCACTGATGGGTACCTTCAACTATCACCACTGCTATGACAGAACCACCACGGGTTGGATCAAAAGCAACGGCTGTGACTCCAGAACCCCAAGTGGTGGTTGTTGCAGACTGAGCTGCAGCCTCAGGACTGACATAAGCAGAGAAGTTTGACACTGGAGAACAATGAAGTGATGCAATATCACTGAAATCTCGATCTGTATGTTTTTTGCCTAGCTTTGCTTCAGACAATAGATATTCTTGCCTGCTGAATAAATATGCAGCCAAAGGTGCAAAACCAGCCCAGTTGGGGGGATTAAGTGAAGGTGGAATACCACTTCCGGCAGTTGCCATTGGAGTTGCTTGAAATCCATTACCAGGTCCGGGAGTAACCTCCCAAACAACTACAGTTGACGGATTCACAATTGGAACACCAGCAACATGCATGGCACCACTATCTGTTACAATAGCATCTGCAGCCATGATACCACTAGGGCCAGCACCCAAAAGTCCTTTACTCGTGCAAAACCACTTTGGTGCTGCATTGCTCTGACTAGGAGGCCACTGAGACCAATGCAGTTGAACTGAGCCCGATGAGAAAACAGAGCAAACACAAAGGAAATTGGGCCACCTGGCTGTACAAAAACCAGACTGAATCAAAAATCATACAACATATGATGTTTTTTTTTCAATAGAGGAAGAATTTAAGACCAAGTTCATCAGTCTCATACTTGTACTTCAAATTAGTAGCAGTTCTGGCAGGAAATATATTGGATAAACAATAACAGACTTCAATTCAAACCTGATGTTTGGGATTGCTGTGCAAGGAATTTTTCCTCAAAAGTTGACTTTGAGTTTGTCGGGGTACTAGATTTTGATGAAAGCCACCTATACTGATTTTTTAAAACAAGTCAGCAAGAGCCACAGGACATTAAAAAGAGTAATAATAATAACTTGAAAACAGACAGAATTTTTATCAAAATATCAAACAATTAAGATGAAGAGTTCAGTAAAACAGACATTCTCCAATAGCATAATCCAACTCGTGTTCAGAGAAAAATGAGACTAACTGCTCTCTAAATGAACACAGAAAAAGGCAAAGATGACTTCATACCGGAGATACACCTGACAGCCATTTAGTAACAACTGCAATATCCTGTCGCCATTCATGTTCTCGCAGCCAGCAGCTAGCATCACGCACAAAGTTAGGAGGACCCTGCTAAACAGATTGAGTATAAACCAATTAAGAACTTCAGCAAATTACATGCAAGAAGCAAATTGTAGCAAGAAATGATGAGAGGAATAGATAACCAATAGAAAGCATAACCAATAGAAAGCCAACCCAGTATAATTAAATCAAGCAAACAATGAAAAATGTTGCCATTAGCTGAATAAGAAAGAAGGTATCTACTTATAGTTTTGGCAAAGAGATGTATCAAATCAGCTTACATGAGAAGGCTGAGTCCAGATGGTTATTCTTCCATGGAAATTGGCTATCAGCAAGGCACGAGGACAAGAAGTTGGAGACCATTCAATAAACTGAACAGAATCACGAGGAGAATCTGAAAAATGAATCCAGTAAAAGTTATTATACTTTCCAAAACTAGTAGATAATGCAATATGCTGCCTGAAATCATTGGAGATGCTAAAATCATAGTATATGATTAGATTAGAACCCTATCAAATAAAGGACATGGTAAGAGCCATAAAACTATGTCAAACTACCTGCAATGACATTGAAAACTGCACATTCAGTGGGTCGCTCAGGGATAACTATGTGTATTGGGATCCAAAATGGTGCGTTCGCATTGGAGCTGCAACAACAGACCAATCAATTGGAACAGTTACGTTCACGGGAAAGAATGGTCATATGATCAAAAACACAAAATTACACAAGATGCTTGCAGTCATTTTAGCTCATGGGCGATATTAACTTAGAAAAAAGAAGAAGGCCACACTAACCTTGGAATCCTGGCACAAGTTTCTGATGCACAAGCAATAGCATTTAACTTTCCACACCAAGCCACAGCACTGTTAAAAGAAAAAGAAGACAATTGAAGACCAAGCAAAAAGCCTTGAAACAAGCTCAAGCGCACATAGCGTAGCTACACGGTAAACTGGGTGCAAAATTTGCACTGAACTCAACTTAAAATCTATCGAAAACAAAAACTTTTAACATTAATTAACAATTGCAGCTTATATACTACCTAAAGTTACGGCAGAGCTCGGGGACACTCATTTTATGTTGCAAATTGGAGCGAGGCTGCTTAAGTCTTATACAGAACACAGTAGCTGGACTGACTGAGTCTTCATCCATGGGATCGTCCGCCTTCACTGCACACTCTTCTTCACTAGTACCTCCTTCGACCTTCTCCAATTCGGCAACACCACCACCTCCACCTCCGGCAGCGCCAGCAGCCTTAGCGACAATCTCTAAAGACTGGTCCACCGCAGTATCCTCCTTGTCGGAGTCCTTGTTAGCAGGGTCAGGTGGGTGTTGTGGCGATGATGATGAATTATTCATCTGAGGGAATAAAAAAGAACCCTAATTTATATAGAGAGGGAGAGAGAATGAGAGTGAGTGGTGCAAAAGTCGCGATTGAGGGCGACAGGTACTACTGTAGACAGAGAGAGTGGGGTTAGCGTGTATGTGTGGAAAAAAGATTAAAAAAATCGGAAAAAAAGGAGAAAGACAAAAGGAAAGATTGGAACTTTTTTGAATGAGGGAAGCGAATTGGGGATTTTTTGGTGTTGAGAGTTTTAGGGTTTTGGGGGAGACAAAGGAATGTGGAGAGTGAGATTCCAGGTGTGTTAAGATGGCGATGAGTCACTCACTGCCACTGCCGCTGGAATCACTTTTCTTTTGCTCCTCTGTTCTTTCTGTCAACGTCCTTCTTCTTGTTTTCGTCTTCTTCCTTGCTCTTTTTTTAGTTTTCTTTTATTTACTGTATTTGTTTTCTGTTTTCTGTTTTCTGTTTTCTGTTTTGGACTTTTAGTTCTTTCTTTTATTTTATTTTTTATTTTTTAAAATCAGCTCTTTTTTGTGATGAGACAAATTTTGTTTGCTGCTCTTCCAAAATTACAAAATTTATGTACTGTTTATTTATGGAGAATTTTCGGAGAAGAAAATTTTAATTATTAACACGTGGAAAAGAGAAGTAATAATAAACTATGCACGAAAAAAAAAAGTACTTCCTCTCAATTTTTATCAGTCGCCCACCCTTGAATCACACATATTAAGAAAGTGGGGTCGGGCCTGTTTGTTGTCTGATTTTGTCGCACAATGTTGACATGAACAATCCATTTTCTTTCAAAATTTTCAAATATACTCTCTTTCGCTTTGAACGAAAAAATACACCCTCTATCAGCGTTTTTTATTGTCACCGCCGCCACAGAAAGGAGCGCACGGCCGTCTCGAGTCGGACACAGGTGGAACGACGCTAATCGGAGCCTCCACGCGCGCCGAAGCTTCCGTCGCTCCTCCACGCGCCGCCACACGCCGGCGCGTCCGGTCTCAGTTCCGGCCGCCGTGACCTGCGTTCTGCTCGTCTCGTAATTTCCGGCAATAATCTATGTTTGCCTTCGTGATCGAATCTACCAAACGTGTTTTATTTCGCATTTGAAATCGGAGGAGGAGAAAGGGTGTGGTCCTACTTTTTCTGACGCGTTGCTGTCCATATGCAACAACTATTTCAAATCTGGTCCTTTAATTGTTTTTGTTTCTGTTTTTGCCCTGAATGACGTGAGGCTCGTGCATATGGCTGCTTGTCACGCAAGGGTGTTTTTGGTTAAAAAAAAGTTGGAGGACCAGAAACACCGAACTTGTTGCACATCCTCCAAAGGCGTCAATTAATCGAAGACAACCATTTTTGGGCTAGGAAGACTAATAAAGAATGACGGAGGGAGTAGTAAATAATGATTTCTCTAAAGTGATAAAGAGATTTGTTCTATCTTTAATTAAGATTTTGAGTTTGTATCTTGGGAATGGAAAAAATAATGGTAGAAAGGTCATCACTCTCTGAAGGAATCGATAAAACTCAAACGAGACTAGAATATAGGATTAAAAATAATTACTACTCCTCGAAGGAGCAGTGTTCGAGGAGTAAACAGTATACTCCCGATTGAAAGCCTATGGGCCCCAAAGGAAGGCTCATTCAAATACGCATGTTCTTAGGAATATACGGAAGACGCTTTGCAATGATGAGACTACCCCCCTCTCACAATGCCACATGACATCCCTCACCTACCCAATAATCCTCTGAGCTAGCCGCCGCGGCAACACGGCGACTCATCCCTCGCAACAACCATTATCAGCTGTCACAGCCACAAGAAGAGTACCAGCTGGACCAACAACCTCAAGTGAAGGGAATTCAAATGCCAAAAGCGCGGGGAAAGGAGAAGGAAACTGACAACTTGCTTAACTGTCAAGTTTCAGCTAGCAAGTTTGTTACAAATCCAGCTGGCAAGTTTGTTACAACTCCAGCAAGTGGATCAGCCGGCCAATGAAGGGTCAA
>NBIL01133953.1:0-11700 GCA_002752925.1 Viola pubescens var. scabriuscula | reverse complement strand
CATATATATATATATATATATATATATATATAATATTGACATTTTTTGCCCTTTTGAATTAGGAGTTTTGAGTGATTTTCCTCATCGGTATCCTAGTAATGTCCTCAATTATTTGTTGCTTTATGGCCACCCACATTTTTTAGGGAATCCTACTTGGTCCCTCCATGTTGGGTGCACTTTACATGCTAAAAAGAGAGAGAGAGAGCAAATCCTACTATAGAAAAATATCAATTCGTATTTTATATTTTACATTTTTAATCACATTATTAAGTAATAAAATTCACCACAAAAAAATTATAAAAAATGTAATTGGGAAGTTCTAATGGTGGATACTAACATTTGAAACAAATTTAAAACTCACGCGGACATTTTAAAATTTAGTGTTCGAATTTAGTATAATAACTGTTTTAAAAAATTTAAAATACCACTTAAGCCGGCATTCAGCGTTTCATATGGTGGATTTTAGATTAGTCTTACCCGGAAAAAGATCTGAAACACCATATTATATGTATATTATATATGTAAAAGACGTTTTATGTGAGCATGATATAAAATGCAACTCACCGTATCATAAACATTCAATAATTTAAGCAAAGAAACCAACGATTTTAGAATGTGCACAAATTTACACTGAGCTATGTATATACACTTTCTGTGAATTTTAATTACTGGGCACTTCTAAAAAAATAAAAAAAAAAAGCAACAATTAATTGATATAAATTATAATCCATTTTTCTATCAACTAATTCCCCTAGCTGTAATTACGAATCAAACCTTCAGGTTCTAGTGGCACTATAGTCACAATCCTCAATTCTTGCACAGGAGCAGGAGATTGCGATGTTGAAGAAGAACCCACGATCTTCTGACACGTTTCAATCAGACAGTGGCGACAAGTCGGACAGGAGGAGTGTGAGCTGAGCCATTTGTCGATGCACCGCACGTGGAACCCATGGTTGCATTTGGGGAGTAACCTCACGCGCTCACCCGCTGCGAATTCGGACAAACATATCACGCACTCTGTATCCAGACCAGGTAAGGACAACCCGGCTGCGTAGGTAATTGTAGGAAAAGTCTTCAATGCTTTTCGCTTCACGCCCGTGTTAGCTAACCGGGTTGAAGGTGTCGGGTCAGTGCTCGATCCGGTTGAGACTAATCTGGAGCATCTTAAGGCACACCTAATTATGGAATTAAGTCCTAATGAGCAGATTAGCGCGCATAATAGGACGGATAAGACCATGACAACGTTCGCATCGAAGGTGTTGTCGCCCGTGTAATTAGGCTCGGACGAGTCGTGGAAACTACTTGACCCGGGTGGGGATTGAGATGGAGTGATTTGGGGTGATGGGTTAAGAGGGGTGTGTAGGAGTAGTCTTCTTGAGTAGAAGTCTCCAAGAAAATGTTCAAACACTTGGACTGTGGAAGTAGTTGAAGTTGTGGTAGTAGTCATGGTTTGGGAGAAATATTGAAATATTGAGGTTCGTTGTAAGTCAACTAATTGGAAGAAAGTAAGCAATGGAATTTGTATATATATAGGGAAAGGTGGGTGGAGAGGAGAGTTGAATTTGCTATTTCAACTTTAATATAATAATAATGTTAGTGTTATAAGGATTAATTAAAAATGATGACTTATAATAATAACAATCAACATATAATGTTCAATCCCTCACCTTTTTTCATGGGTTTGCTTAGTTTTGAACTTCTGATTATTGTATGTAAGAAGATATTATTTATAACATAACGAATTTAATATAATTATAATGTAGACGTAAAATAAAGAACCTATAATTTGTTTGATAATTTTGAATGTCTTCTCTATTTCTTATAGGTAAGAAATTGTTCAAGTTTGAATATAAATGATTCTCCCAGCGTGATTTCCTTTATTACATAGGCTTGAACTCAAAATTTAAATTAAGAGTGAACAAGTTTATTATTATTCGACCATAATCGTGTTTGGTTAAGTCCTCTAACCCTAAACAACAATTATTGAGAAATAAATGTCAAATGTGCACTGAATGGAATTAATTAGTTGAAACTCATTGATCGGTTTGAGTTCTCTTAACTATTACTCCCTTCATCACGTAAAACATAACTCTCTAATATATTTTATAAAAAATAAGAAAAAAATTAATTGCCGAAAATAAACCAATAAACATATCTTTCTATTAATTAACATCTCAAATAAGCCAATAAGCCAATAAACTTAAAATATTTAATATTATTAAAATATAAATACAATATTTTATATGTAACACTGAAAATCTAAATATATCTTCTTCTTTTTCGTGTGATACGGATCTGGGAGTAGTATTTTGTAATGTTATCCGTGTGTTAAAAGTGTGCCATCAATGCATAATTATAATATTTTCCAAATCTTACAATAATTAAACAAAATTGAAGTGAGAATATTCCTAGGTTTAGCACAAAGATATGGTGTTGTCTTTTAATGTTTGTTGGTTTATACAGCCATGTACCATGATTTATCCTCCACTCCACTAAACAAACCTCTTTGAATACTTATAATGGGCTTTCTAATCAAAGTGGGGCAGGCACCACTATCTCCCGTTCAGGAAGTGCCACGGTGGCAGTAGGATTGCAAGAATCATACCTGAAAATGCTCCTAGGGACCCAAAAGGTGGCAGAAATGCCTCCTGAAACTTCCTAAATCTATATATTATCATGTTTTTCAAGTGCGCTTTTTTACACCTGTCAATGAGCTGGAATTTATATATTATTATATTAATCTTCCCCCACTTGATGCATCCGAAATTGTATAGTTGAATTAATTAATATATGTTATTTTTATGACGTAAAATAAATTATAAATTTATTATTCGAATTATTATAATATTTTATTTGTTCTTTAATAATTGACATTTTTCCACTATTTAGAGTACTTGTCATTTTATTTTTTCCGAAATATATATTTTGTGCAAATGATAATTTTTTTTATAATCAACTCAATTTGATGATGGTGTTGTAATTTGAATGAAAATTAGAAATAAAAATAAAACAATGTGAAATAAAATAAGATCAAAGATTATTGTCTTACGCTTTTCTATTATCTTAAAACGTCTGTTATTAAAGGACGGAAAGAGTAATTAATAATATAATCAATTTTTCCGCCGTTAATTTATCGTTGCAATGCACTAGTAAATATATACATAGCTGAACCATAGTGATAAATTACAAGAAAATTTGAGTCAGACTCAACTTGACTGCTGAGTGTGTACAAAGTACAACACACCACAAAGACATGGTATATATCTCGAAGCTACTCTTCTCGTCTCCATGCAGTGATTACAAATCATGTATGTTTTTGTATTGTTCTTTCTTATTAAAATATGTTGTTATTTACTATTTGAGCGATAAAAAAATTATTCATCTTTAATTCAAGTCTTAAATTTGAGTTTAATAAATAAAGAGAATCGTACTATAACAATTATACATTTTTGTAAAGCGACAATGGTTATTCATTCGGCTTGATCTCTTAATTTCTTTTTGTAGCTATTATTACTCAAATGAGAATTTTTTATTGCTCGGAAGAGTTGAAAAAGATACTAAAAAATACATAAAAATATATTATTTTATTGTTGTTTCTGCAAAACATTAAGATGAGTTTATATAGTATCACAATAGTAGTTGATGATTTAACCCAAAAAAAATAAATTAGTTGATACGTTCACTTCTCGAAGCTAATGGCTAAAAGTCCATTTTGATACTTATAGTATTAATTTTGTCTTAATTTAGTACCTCATTGTTAGTTTGTCTTACTTTGGTATTTGTACTTGATTTATTTTTGGCCATTAATGATGAAAATATTTGACAGGTTTGAAGCTATATATAGTAGAGAGGTTAATTCGATACTTGTATTTTAACACATTTATGGAGTGGACACGTGTGCATGTGCATGTACATGTACATGTGTCTATGTGTACTGACATGGCAGCCACGTGTCACATTTTTATAGCCAAGTTTCAAAATAGTATTGTTTTCAAAATAGTATCCTAATGAATTAACTCGATATATACATAACATTAATTTAATAGATCGCTTAAAAGAGTTTTCATTTAAATGTATGAATTATATGAAATAATAGTTTATGATCTTACTCTCTCCGGTCTTGAAAAAATATTTTTTTCCTACAGATTTTTACTGTTCATAATACTTGTCATTTTATCTTTTCCGAAACATATATTTTGTGCAAATAACAAAAAAGAAATTATGAATCAACCCAATTTGATGATGGTGTGGTAATTTGAGTGGAAATTAAGAGTAAAAATGAAACAAAAGATATTTTTTCAAGATCGAATGGAGTATAATATAAAAAATTGGAGGACACCTTTTATGACATTTAAGTATCTTTGAAATGTCCCTAGCTGATAAGTGATAATTTTCATTTGTTGCAAAATGTGTGAGCAACAATCTTATACTATATGAATGGTATCCCTTGGCGCCGCCCTTCTAATTATCCGTGGACATCTATTCCAAAGTGAACCAAAATTATAAAATAAATGGTCCATTAATTAAATTGATAATCGATATGCATTACCAAAAATAATATATTAATTACTATTAATAAAGGAGAAATCCGTTGTGTGATCTTTTGGGGATGCAAGTTGTTGGATTGCAATCTTAGTAAGTAGCACCTATAAATAATTAAATATAAAGAATAATAGTGGTATAACATAATCAACTGATTAAAGTTTTTATCATTTCTTTATTATTATTTAAATAAATAATTATTAAATGAGTTTAAGAATAACGAACGTATATACATTTTTTAAATAATTAATAAAAATGTCAGTACCTTTAATGTTAATGTTATGCTAATATAAATTAGCTTCCTCTTGTGGCTTTGAATAAAAACAATATTCTCCCTTAGATCTCCCTTAGATACGTACAATAAATATATAAAAAAGGTCATGTTGATACTTGATGGTGGCGTTGAAAACTAATTATATTGATCATATACAGCCAGAAGTTTGTCTAAAAGATAGCTTAGCTTGGTTGTTGGACATAATCAGTGTGATTTAACAAGATAAGATTTACTTCAATTAATCAATTGTTATATGCATGTACATATATACAACAAGTTGTCCACAACATTGTATATAGTTGCATACTTACTGTAATCTCGTAAAATACTCGTTCATTTTTAATTCAAGTTGAATTTTCGTCAAAAATAGAAAAAAAAGAAAAAAAAAGAACCATATTAAAGAAACCATTCAACTATGAGGTGTGATAAATCTCGAACTAGAATATTTTTCTATCTCGTAGGTAGACTTACTTATTAGATGGTTTAGACCCGAATTTAAAATTTCAGAGTCCTCGTAAAGCCCATATAAGTTGGGTATAGACAGGTTTTACACGAGTCTATTTTTCAAAGCTCATGTCCGACCCTTAAAGTTTAATGATTTGCTCGCAGCCTAACGAACTTGTTAATTTAAAGAAAGTGGCGTCATTTTTAATAATACGATATCATTTTTTGATTTTTATAAAACTTACCGTAGTATATATTTAAGAATATTGAAACAAATCGAGCCTAAAATTTAAAAACTCAAGCTTTGATATTTTAGTGTATACCAACCAGGTGGGCCCAATGGACGGTTTATCTGTTAAGCAGATGTAAATGTAGTGCGGATATGATTACTAAAAAAACCAATATTCCATGTTTTTTTTGCTTTTGTTTTTGCAACAAGGATTAGTACTGCTATTAGTAACCACTACTTGGATGCATATCTTGCTGTGAGCTGGATTTCTGATCAGGAGAGAGAGAGAGAGAGTATAGAGGGGTCATTTTTTCTTGAAGGGTCATTCTTTTCTTCTATTTGTTATAATTAGCAGATGACCGTAGTATATGTATATGTAACTCCCTCATTGCATGTGCTCTTTTTCCTTTAATTATTTGAATGGAGAAGATAATGGGAACATGATATGTTGTTGTAGGTTTTATTTTGTTGCTTTTCCCTTGAAAGTGGAAAAGGATAGCTGCAATTATCACTTGCAAACTTATTTGGTTCGTGGTGTTATCAAATTATATCCAAAACAAAATGCAATACCCAATTCTTTTTCTTTTTCTTTTTTCTTTCTAAAAATGCACTACAAAATGCTCGTCAGTCAATCCACTAGGTAGTTTTCAAGACCCCCTTTTTTTTTTTTACAAATTTATCACTTATAATTTAAATATTTACAAAGTAAATTTTAGAGTTTCATGAAAGTCTCCGTTAAAAAATTAAAATGATATATAAAAATTTGAAGGAAAACGTAACAAATGTGAAAGAGTCCGCTTAAATGAAAGAAATAAAAATTAAATGAATGAGAAATATGTTAAAAAAAGAAAGAAAGAAAGAAAAATGACGCATAAGAGAGGAGAAAAAAAAGTTTAATTCACCTATTACATATTAATTATTTTTATTAATAATGAAAGCTAAGAGATTTAAAATTTAAATCTACAAAAATAGTAAGAAAAATATTGGTATATATTTAACAAGTTATACTTTTACTAATAAAAAATGTTACTATATATACTTATTTGGTACAATTAGAATTTTAGGAAATTCAAAATATCAACATTTAGATAAAATTAAAATTTTTATTTTTATTTTAAAACTCTAAAGTGATCGTACATGTATTTCATTCCTAAAAATCGTATTGGTGTAGTTGTCTTGTTATTTCTTTCATTTTGATATAAAAAAAGTATTAGTATACATGTATAATTATTAAGTATTTCGTTAATTAATTGAAGACTGTTATATATAATAACAATAATAATAATATTTTATATATATTGATGTTAGCCCACCCAAGAAAAAAAATTCTCCTTATTTAAATATACACACGTCAATTTTATATTCAGTTGATAGTTATTAATAAAAAAGCACATACAACCTAATAAAAAAATAAACCCCAATTATCTAACTTATAATTAAAAAAAAAACTCAAATTAGTTTTTGCCACATCCAAAATGAAAAAGAAGTAAAATATAGTAGTAATTCTTTGTGGGTATGGACTATGGATAGTTTATACCCAAAAATAAAAAAAGTGAAGTCTTGTCAAGAGTCAGCCCAACATTAATATCGGCTTAACTCCACGTTATGATCCGTTTGATTATTCATCGTAATAGAAATATTTATTATAAATTTATAATGCCAAATAATATTAATAGAAAGTGATAATTAATTTGATTGATTAAAAGTTATTATATCGTCAATATAGGTGTATAAAATTGTAGAATTATATAAAAGAAAGAATTGCAGAGGATGAGAAAATAAATAAATAATTAAGGGCTACATTTTATTAATATTGGGTTGAGTGAAATATTATAAATAGAGCCTATAAATCGGCATGGAGCTAGCATGACTAATATGTAAATATAATATATTAAATAATTAGAGGGATATTCATTGTTTATTTAATTATATTAAATAAGAATAAATACCAAATTTTAAATATTTCATTGTTTATTTAATTATATCATACCGTGACAAAAAAAAAATCGTGACATACTTTCTCATCGAGAGTTGCCCGTCAACATACGCCTATGAGAAGCGGGCCATATTCTTTTAAAATGATCATCGGACCAAATTTATATTTAAGGTTTAGGCCCAAGTCCTCAAACATCAAATTGATGATAATTTGAAACCCAAATCAGCTCAGCTCCTTGATTTTACCCAAGTGCCCAGACTACTTCTAACTTATCAATAATCTATACAAATGTTAGTCGAGGTGGAGTGGTAAGAGATCTATTTTAGTTCAATCTTAATCAACTCTTTAATTCAAGATTCAAATGGAAGAAACCGAGCAAATCATATCTTGGCGCTGACCACGATGCATTCTCGAACTATCTCAGGTTGTTCCGATGAGGCAATCTCTTGGCAAGTCTCCTTCAGAGAATTCGTGCAGGTTGGGCACGACGAGTGCGAACCGAACCATTTGTCGATACATGAACTGGTGCATTTGGGAAAAATCCACATGAAATCCATGGCGGCTGCACTTGGGGAAAATCCTCACGCGCTCGTCCACTGCAAACTCCAACAAGCAAATGACACATTCCGTGTCATGACTCATGACCCGGCAGGTTTTTGATGCCAGGAGAGTAGTTCAAAACGGGGAAAGTGACGAGTAAAAGTTTTTCTTAGTGATGATCAAGAAAAGGTTGAAAGATTGGTAGGTTAGATGTTGAAAAAGTGGTAGTAGACATTGTGGCATTTTCTATATTATTGTGTGGATTGGATAATAATTCACAACACACAGATTTGTTGCTAAACTATTAGTAATTCTATTGACTAATGATTGATTTTATTAGGAAACAGACCCGTTCATTAAGAAATAAAGTTTTTTTCAAATGGAACTAATAAATTTTGTACTCAAACTAACCAACACCAAATGCTACTTTAACAAGGAGCTGAGTGCAAAACTTTTATTAGGTTGTTATGATTGGCTTGTAGAATGAAAGAAATCTGAGAATATCTAAGGTGATGCTTTTTCTCCTCTTTACGGTTCTCAACTCTTGGTCTTTTTCCTTTGATTGCCTCATACCCCAATTTCTTCAGTGAAGTGGCAGTTCCTTTCCTTTATCTTGTATGAACATGTGTTGCAACTAGATAGGACTAGGACCTCAACCTACTAGCCTAAGAGATGGTAACGAACCCACTTACTAGTTACTACCCACCAAATGGTAATAAGTGAGAAGTACAAACATTTCATTTTTATATCGTGTTTGGTGTCTCTGTCTTCGATACCGACACACGACGAATACCCATACGATACGTGTTTAACTCATTACATCTCGTGTTTAGTTTTTTTTATCATAATTCCAAGCAATTGTTGGTGCCATAAAGAAGTTTAACCGTAAATTATAGTTGTTAAAAGTATTTATAAAATTAACGTTTCAATTGCATTGTACTTAGAGATTTAATTGAAACTCACTTTTTTTTACCATCGTGAATTATATTTTGATGTAATATAAATTAATGTACAAATCTTTAGGTGGAAACTATGTTCGTTTTAAGCTCACTTTTTGTGCTGCCAAGTTTTAGATATTTTCAGGTTTGCATTTCAAATTTACAAACTTATTGTGTATGGTAAACAATGTTAGGTTACTAGATTATACCTAAAAATGTTAATCACAAAAATACAAAGTAGCTCTTTGCGGGTATAAGCCTGGTCATTTTAATTTGCAAGAAGCCGAGATGGGGCCTTCCACTTCCTCCCAATTGAAAACTTCAGTCTAGTATCAAATTGATGAAAACCAAATCAACTTAGCTGATTTTACAAGTGCCGAGATCACTTCTAATTTATCAATAACATCTACAAACGTTAGTTAGCCGCTTTCTCCAGTTGTAAAAGATTTGTTTGGATCATTCTTGACCAGTTCTTGAACTTTAGCAGAATGAACACAATGAACCATGCTGGAATAGTCTTCAGGGTCTGGCTGGCTATACTCGAATAATACCCGAATAAAATTTGTCGCTTGACTAGAAGGAAGAGAGAAATCTATCTATAATCTCTTGCCAAATCTTCTCGCTCCAAGGGTGCAATGACCACAACACATTCTTGAACAATCTCAGGTTGTCCTGATGACGAGGCAATCTTTTTGCAAGTCTCCTTCAGGGAATTCCTGCAGGTTGGGCAGGACGAGTGCGAACCAAGCCATTTGTCGATACATTCCACATGAAATCCATGGCTGCACTTGGGCAAAATCCTCACGCGCTCGTTTACTGCAAACTCCGACAAGCAAATCACACATTCTGTGTCGAGACCGGGAAGGTTTTTGATGTCAGGAGAGTAATTCAAAACAGGGAAAGTTTTCAAGGCCTTTTTGTTGACCCCTGCTTTTTTTGGTATCAAAGCAGAGGAGTTTGGAACAGAGCATCTTAATGCACACCTGATGACAGAGTTTAACCCAAGTGACGAAATCAAAGCACAAACAAGAACTACAATAAGCATAATAACATTTCTATCCAGATTGGTTTTCCCTATGATGTTTACTTCCATTGGATCTAAGAAATTATTGGAAGGAGGAGGAGGAGGAGGAGGAGGAGAAAGGGCAGAAGTGGTGAGTAAAAGTTTTCTTGGGTGGAAGTGTTGATCAAGAAAAGGTTGAAATATTGGTAGGTTTGATGTTGTTGAAAAAGTGGTAGTACTTGACATTGTGGAATGATTTTCTTGAACTAAAGTACAAGAACTTAATTGAGGCCTGGAGGGACAAAGGGATTCTATCAATATATATAGGAAAAAAGATGCACCAAGATGTAGCCTGACATAACCAGTGTTTATACAACATTATGGTATGCCAATTCACTATTTAGACTTTCTTACATAAATTGTAGGTTTCACACTAATAATAGGATTCATCATCATAATTATGTGGGTGTATGAAAAATAAATTCTACCATTATGTGCGTGAGAAAGTAAATTTGACATGACATGACTAGAATTTTCTCTGACATGACTCTAGTAGTTCCTTCATCTCAACTCATTTCAACTCAGAAAATTACAACCCACTTTTACTTTTCTAACGTGAACTACATGTATTCGTAAACCTACTAATCCAAGTCGGTGCAAGATCAATTTAGTAAAGGTAAAATATTTCAAACAAGTAGTTATGTTGGGTAACCAATTTGTTTCATTTTTAGTCTACCAATTTGAATGTCTATTCTTTTCTTTCTAAATATGAGACTGATCTTATTCGAGTATAAAAATAGATAACTTTTTCGAAATGATCTTCTGTTCTGCTTTCAATCCTCAAACCTAAAATATCAATTAAGTATGGCCAACTTACCAAGCAAATACTTGAGTGCAAAACTTTATTGAGTTGATATTATTGGCTTGTAGAATGAAGAATCTGAGCATATCTTAAGGTGGTGCCTTTTCTATTCATTGCAGTTCTCCTGCTATGGTCTTTTTACTTTGATTGCCTCATACCCCCACTTTTTGCAGTAAAGTGGCAGTTCCTTTCATTTATCTTGAATGAATTATATATACACACATGTGCAGCTAGCAAGGACTAGGACCTCAACCTACTAGCCTAAAGAGATGGTAACGAATCCACTAGCTACCCACCAAATGCTACTCCTAATGTTCCATGTATAATGTCATTAAGAAATTTACCAAATAAAACATATGTCTAACTATTGACTAATTTGTAGTATAGTACTTCGATTATTTAATATAAAAAATACTCTTTAAAAATTATTTTAATTTATGTAAAAATTGACAGGAAAATATTGTTAGGGACAGTGGGAATACTAATTACTCCCTCCGTTCCCAATTGTCGTCGATTTTAAGAGATTGAGAAATTCTCAATTACTTGTTTTATTTGCTTTCCTAAGTGAAAATTCTATCTTTTACTAAATTCTTATTTATTTTTTATTTATTTATAGGGAAATCTTAAGATGATTACATGGATGATTTATAACAAATATTCTCATTAACTTTAAATGACTTTTAGTAAAATAAGAATTTTTTTATACGAGAAAAATCCACCTCATGAATTGAAAAATATAATGCACCTCCACCGTTGATTTAATGGGCTTACTTAATTAGTTATGCTACTTTTGAGGAGGTATTAGTTCTTTTCATTCTTTTTATCAATTTTCTTTATTTTATTTTTTTTAGTATTTTAGGTTGTTTCACGTGTTACATTTTAGGGTTAATGAAAAATTTGGCATTTACGTTCGATTTAAATGACTCATTTGA
>NBIL01133926.1:0-20955 GCA_002752925.1 Viola pubescens var. scabriuscula | reverse complement strand
CTTACTTTGTAGCTGTGCAATGGCCTCAATACGGATGATAGGCAAGTAAATTCCTCTGCGCAATACACTCTCTAGTCTACTGCTTTGATCTTTAAACTTCTTAGTAACAAACCTCTCTCCTTCTCCTCTGTGCTCTCTTTCTTGTTTTCCTGTTCATCTCCGCAAGCAGACATAGCAGTGAACTTCACAGGTCAGTTTTCGTTCAGGCATTTCATCGAACATATTATTATCTCTTCTTTTCTAAGCCCACTAAGCTAACAATGAAATTGTAATCCTTCACAGATGGCATGTTCAAAGGAATGTACCATGGAAAGCAATGCCACGTCGCTGATATAGCCACTGTTTTGAGCCGGGCCTGGAATGCTGGCGTTGACAGAGTCATTGTAATTTCTCTTAACTCATTCTGTTTGTATGAGCTGAATGTTTGATTAGAGCTTTATGAGTATATGGTTGTTTTGTTTTCCTTTTTTTGTTTTCAGGTGACTGGTGGGTCGCTTGAGGAGTCAAAAGAAGCTCTTGCTATTGCAGAGACTGATGGTTTGTCCATATAATTATCTGCGCTTGTGTTGTTGTTAATTTTACTAGAGAATTAGCTTGAGAGTTTGTGCTTTTTGGTTTTGTGTTTTAGGAAGGCTTTTTTGTACTGTTGGGGTCCACCCGACAAGATGCAAGGTTTGTTTATTGGTTTATTTTTATCAGTGAATTGCATGGTTTGGTGGGTGATGTATCCAATCTTTTTGTTCTGGGAAGGAATTTGAAGAGAGTGGGGATCCAGAGAAGCATTTTCAGGCCCTATTGTCATTGGCGAAAGAAGGGATTCAGAAAGGGAAGGTATGTTTTTTTGATTGTATATAACCAGATGATAAGGCATCACAAATGTTTAGTCACTTATCTGGCATGCCACGTTTTGTGTTAGTTACAGCTATAAGAATCCTTTTTTCTTACTTCTCTTCTAATTCTAAAAATCAACAATGTTTCTAATCACCTTTACATCAAAAAATTATCAGCTACCTGGTTCGGAAGTTTGTTAATTTTGCATTTCTGTTCTGCTACATAGAATGTGTCTTGGTCTTATCACATTCTTTTAGACTCTGAACAGTTTCCTATCCTTGTGTTGGAATGTTGAACAATAGGTTGTGGCCATTGGTGAATGTGGGTTGGACTATGACAGGCTTCATTTCTGTCCTGCAGATATTCAAAAGAAGTAAGTTGCTGCTTAGAATCTTGACTTTGGAATTTGTGTGTTCCTCATTGTTTTTTGCTTATCCTTGTCATAACTAAGTAATTTTGTGTTTGCATTTTTGCATCACTATCCATATTGAAAGAGTAGGTATTTTGAGAAGCAGTTTGAATTAGCATATGCCACCAAGCTACCTATGTTTCTACATATGCGTGCAGCTGCAGAGGATTTCTGTGAAATTATGGAGCATAATAAGGAACGGTGAGTCTTTTATCTACTTCATTGATGATAGAACCAATTAATGCTAGCTAGCTGTTGTTTTGAGTGAAACTTTCCATGTTATTTGTTTTTGCTCTGGTCAGTGTCTTATGTACTCATCATGTGGCTGATGTATGAGCAAGTGACTTTTTCTGCTTATTACAGATTCAGTGCTGGTGTAACCCATTCATTTACTGGGAGTGCACAGGATCGTGATAGGCTTTTGGCATTCAGTAATATGTATATAGGTGAGGAGATGGCATTTATCTTCGCTCTTGGCCACTTCATTTGTTCACTTTAATTTTGCTTTTCCATTTTGCATATCCAATAGGATTCAAATATTTAATGATTTTAAGATGAATGTTAGGGCCTTATAGTCCGATGCTTATCATTTCATTAAATATAAAAATTCAGCTCTGCACTTATTCACAAGAGTATGCAGTAATTGGTCCCAATCTAAACTTGCATGAAAAACAAAATTGTTCACTGCTGGCTTCATATATTCTCATGAAGGTTCTTCAACCAAACAGGTGTAAATGGTTGCTCTCTGAAAACAACTGAGAATCTTGAAGTGGTGAGAGGTATCCCTACTGAGAGAATGATGATTGAGACTGATTCTCCATATTGTGAAATTAAGAGCACTCATGCTGGGATTAAATTAGTGAAATCCTTGTGGAATTCTAAGAAGAAGGAGAAGTACGATCAGGACTGCATTGTCAAAGGGCGCAATGAACCTTGTTTAGTTCGGTAAGTGAAAATTAGCATATGATGATGCTGTATTTTTGGTTTTTTTTTTTAAAAAAGAAAGAAAGATAGGAGTGCCTGTTGTATGAAACTTCACTAAAACAAAAACACTACAGACATCTGAGAGTGTATTATAGTTTACAAACCGTATTCCATACCAGTTTTGCACAGAAATGTAAAAGACAATACTTGAGCTTGTTTTCTCTTGCAATATGAAGTTTGTCGTTCAGGGTTCACAAATCTCACGATGCCTTATTATCTGTGTAGTGCTTATATTTCCATTTCTTTGTGGGGCTGTTTAACCTTTCTGGAACTCCATTGGAATTAAGACATGCTTTGTTTTCTTTTTATAGTTAAGACATGCTTTGTTAAATTGTGGAATGAGGATTGATCAATGTGCCTTTTTATGTGTCATCATGAGACCAATAGTAGACAACTCCTATGAAGGGAAAATACATTAAGGCTGCCATGTTATTGAGTTTGTTTTACTTGTAATTTTCTGTTTCTTCAAGGTGATAATACCGCTGTTATTCTTAGGCAAGTTCTTGAGGTTGTGGCTGGCTGTAAAGGCATCAGTGACATAGATCAAATGAGCAAGATTATTTACCATAATACCTGCAGGTAAGTGCTTTCTTTCCCCAGATTCATATGTTACTGATTCTAGCATCAAACGAATACCCACAAGTGATGGCACTGTCTGGGGCAAATATTTAGTCTTCTTTATCTTGATTTATGAATACACATAGGGAGCTGTAAAATCAGGCCACAGTGAAATGTCTGCAGCTGATGTAAAAACTTTTAGCTAAGCTCATTGAATCCTTAAAATCATTTTCAAAACTGTTGCTCTGTAATCCTATGCTTTTTTGCAGGGTTTTCTTTCTCCATGACTTGGATTCTGCAGCAGATGCTCTTCTTGCTGGTCACCATGATTCCAAGTGAACCTGTGGTTGAAAAGAAGTTTCCTCTTAGAGGCGTGGCAGTTCATTTCCATTCTTGGAAACCGTGAGACATTCTTTCGCATCTGAAGTTGCCTGGTATTGAGGTGGAGACATTTGAGATGAAGTTGAAAGCTGCATAAAGCATAGTGGTTTACTGAGCTTTGAAGTTACATGTGGAACTTATGTCTTTTACAAATATTTGTTAACTCATACTAAAATTGCAAAATTGACCATGCAGATTAAGCTGGGGCTTTGCTTTGAATGAATTCAGATTTCTATTTTACTAAAACCCAATTGCTATGAATGGCAAATGAAGTTCTCAGTTTGTTTTTGCTAAAAGATCCACCCTTTTCGTTTTCCCCAACTCGCAATTGCATATTTTATGGAGGGGAGGATTAGTTTTCGGATATGCATGAAAATCAAATTGGAAAAAATCATCATTCGTGATGTTTTCATATAATAAAACTCATTTTACTTTGGAATTGGTACAGTATTTAAGTTTTGTATAATCCAGAGTCACCACCTCAAATGCACAAGGGTCCTGCATCTAAGCTATAGTCCTTAAATCAGCATATCTGGCATTCCAGCTTCTCCCCGTGCCACGTTTTGTTTACAGTGTTGCAGCAGAGTTAAACAAGGACCGGACTGGCAGGACCGTAGGAAGTGAAGGTTTGAAGTAGTCAGCAACAAAATTTCTCAAAATGCTCCCTTTGCAGAATTAGCAATCCATTCTGCTAACGATTTTCTCTCAAGCACCGACACTAGAAAGGAGTTCGCTGCTCAGAGAATCATTTACGGTATCACTTTCTGAAGCTACGGAAGACTGCTGGCTTTCCTCAAGCAGTTCACTACTCTGAGTATCGTTTACTGCAATGCTTTCTTGAGCTGTAGGAGAGCGCTGCCTTTGCTCAGCATAGTTCAATCGTAAAGGCCGGCCTTCCACTTCCTACGGACACAGTAAAATTAGATGATTGATAAATATGAAAAACAAGTAAGCAACTGAAGCGTGCAAGACTACGGCAAAAATCAGCCTTACCACTCCATTCATAGTGGTTAGAGCGGCTTCTGCATCCTCAGCAGATTCAAAAGAGACGAAGCCAAAACCTCGAGATCTTCCAGAGTCCCTCTCGAATATGACTCTAGCACTCAGCAGACCTGGCTGGCCAACAAATGCGTCTCTAAGACTTTGAGATGTGAGTCCCCAACCAAGGTTGCCTACATATATCTTGTGGGGAGTTTCTACAAATCCCTTGTAGCCGCTCCTTATCTTTGGCACCATGATTTCTCTCTCGCCTCCCTTTGGTACTTCTGGGAAGTTCACCCTCGCTGTTCGACCTCCAATTTGCTGCAACCAGTCACACTCACTAAGGTTATCACTTACGAAGATTAGCCATTTTATGCTTAACTAAAAGCTATCATGCAAAAACAGGGTTTAGCAGATCAGCAAGGCTATTCAGAGCTAAGGAAACTTTTAGGCAACAATATTTTTGCTGTTGAACTTCTTCCCTGAAAAGATTGTAGCTATGTAAATACTTCATACTCCAATTAGGCAGCCTAGATAAAACTTGCTCGGATTGGAAGAACTGCATTAGCAGCCATCCATGCGTGGATGACAGAGTAACGAACAAACAACAGATTTTCCACCAGTCTGATCCTAGAATTAAGCAACGACCATAGCCCAACAGCAGAAGAGAATCTTTCTACTGACAACCAAATTATTCTAACTTCCTAGGCACAGAATGCAACTATCTTCAGACAATTCGTACCGTGTTGCAGGACAGCAACACTCGGTATAATAAAAAGACTGCAAACAGAAATGTTTTTAACTGATGCAAGACAAACGCAGCAACTTACTGCTCCATTGAACAAGCGAATTGCTTCTTTAGCTTCTCCAATGCTTGCCATTGTAACAAACCCAAAACCCCTGCTTCTATCCGTTACACGATCATAGATAACCTAAACATAAAAATTCAATAGACCCAATAAGAAATTCCTTCATAACATTTGGGCAAGACGAATTAAACAAGCAAAAATGACAGAAGCAAACCTCGACATTAACAACACGACCAGCCTCTTCAAAAATCTCAGCTAATGCCGAAGAATTAATGGAATATGGCAAGTTCCCCACATAAAGCCTTGCTTCTCCACTAAATTCCCCTGCTTCTTCCCCTTCACTTACCTCTCCTTCTGATACTGGTTGGCCATATTCTAGTGTTTCATCATATGGGCCATCTTCGTTTGCTTCAAAACCGTCGAAAGACGAAGAGAAAATGCGGTGGCAATGAGGGAGGGAGAGCGAGGAGGGGTTGATGATGATTTTACATGGGGTGAGCGTGAGGGGTTTTAGGAATGGTTTAAAGGGTTTTGACAAGAAATGGAGTGAGAATTGAGCGAGGGAGGAGAGGTGAGAGGGAGGAGGGATTTTGGTGCGCAGGGGAGAGGAAGCAATAGATGAGGATGCCATGGAGGAAGAAAGAGTGAGAGAGGAGGACATTGCTGGTTTGGTGCAAGAAATGGGAGAAATTATTCACTGCTACTTATGCAGTGAATATTTTCCTCAAAGAAAGAAATGGTAGAGAGCAGGAGACTTGGTCCGATTTGGTACCAATGTTGTTTGGTGATGGAGGAGGAGGGAGCGACTAGGAAGAGAGAATGGGTGGCGGATAATGTTTTGATATTTTGAAATTGTGAAATTAAGTGATGCCAAGTGCCAACTATAAATAACTCATTCTAATAACTCTACCTTACTTACAAACGCAAATGCAGAGAAATGTCGTTCGAGCATGGTCGTTATTTAAGTTAAAAGGCAGACAAGTCAAACACATATTACTTCAATAAGACCCAGGTTTGTTATTAATAAATGAAGCAAAGCTAAACAAATGTCTAACAATTCAACTTGTCATTACAGAGATAATGATACATAAAGTTACAGATTTTCTTCATCAGTTTTTTGGAAAACCAAGCCATATACATCAAACTTCAAGCTCAATTACAAAACACACTCTGACATTCATGTCATTGTCATGCCTATGGGAGCAGGAGCATGCCCATTTATTTTCCTCCCATAATTTTTGATTTAGTTTTTATTAAATAACACACCTTTTACAGTGCATTAGGCTGTCATCACCTCTAACCATTCTATACCAGCTAGGCTGCATAGAATGGGAAAAAGCTACACCGTAATGCACCGGAGCCAAGAAGGACTTGCCACAACCAAAACGCGAAGACGATCTTCAGCCAGATTGATTGCAGGAAAAATGGGGTTTGATGCAAGAACTTGCAACCAAACCCCATTTCATTTGCTGTCAAACTTTCTGGTTGCAGCAGCCGACCGCGACGGCAGCTGCTGAAACCCACTTACTGGGCATAGCTAAGCCATGCCCATTGTCCATAATGCCAGGGAAGGAGTGGAGAGGTGGTGGACCAAGAAGATCGAAAGAAAAGTGGTCCATAATTCCCCTAGAGTACACACTGGTCACTTCCGATCCTGAATGATTCGATCCATCACCATTCACTTCCTTCCGCGAGTTCAAAGATCCACCACTCCCAGATGTTCCACTCCCTGATTGAAGGACTTCAGAACCCTGAGAACCGGTTGGCTGAGATAGCTGAAAATCACAGGTTTTCTTTGCCTCAGCTCTGAGTTTTATGTCATTTAACTCCTTAGTGTTCAAGAAACGACCACCACATCCCCTAGGTCGGCGCAGTGCATGGAGATGGCGTGAATGGTGCATGTATGGCTGCAGATTAGTAACAGAACTTACAGTTAATAAAAGCAAGATTGAGGAGGAGGCATTGCAGAATTCAAGCAGAAACAGGAATATACAAACAAGGCAAGTACGCGAGAGTATAGCTAGAAACCATCAGAGTTTTAAGAAGCAAGCACCAAATTACTGACGAAAACTAAGATCTCGAAATCGAACCCATTTGGATCAATCATGGTATGATACGATTAAGAGTGGATATGTGAGTTAATACTACAAGTAAAACTGATAACTTATGACAACATATTTCTCAAAAAGCAAAATTGACACAGGCCATAGTCATGTATCAAAATCATGTCCTGTCCTACAAAAGAAGTGTTTTCAGTAGCCAACCAAGAGATTATACCTTACGGTTTCTGGTTAACTTTTTGTTCTCGAGAACAGCCTTTGCACGGGACTTACGACGCCTCATGATTCCATGGTACTGCTTAGCATTTACATATATGGGTCCCTCATCTGAAAAGTTCATTGGCAGCATAACTCTCCCCTATGTAGTGATAAGGAAAAAGAAAAGAAAAGAAGAGCTTAATATTGCCAAATTATATCGGTTCCTCATCTATTCTCAAAGTTCATTTCCGTACCTTCCACATAATTGAAAAAGTAAGCATATGGTAGCACCATGTTCTTATTTATATATGCTGTCAAAATGGTGCTAACAAGATTAGTACTACCCTAACAGACTTAGATATACATATAGTTAAGACCTAAAAAACGAGTGGTATACATTAGCCATGGCAACCGGTATACAAAAACAGAAGTGGTAAAACACACAATCAACAGAGTGCAGAAACAATAGAGACGAGAAAATTCTGCTTCACCCTAGCAAAATCATTAAAAACGTTTACAAGTCCTTTATGAGGTAGAAAAATGAAGAGACTAACCGGGATTTGGGCTGCATAAGCTGAGAACACTCCATAACACTGATCCACAAGAGGATACTTTGCTGCACATATCTGTAGTTGCATTTTCAGAAGCGCAAATCAAACAATCAGCATTGAGCAGTAGCTACTTAGACGAATAAAATTGGGTTGAAAATTCGGAATTTCAAGTAAAATGTTACCATTGGGTGGCCAAACCCGAAGTCAAAATGAGTACCATATTCTGGCAGAGGTGGCTGCAGAGAGATGACTGACTGAGGAGATTTTTCACCATCACCTGAAGCTTTGCAGTCAGCTGTAAATAATTAGACGTATAGTTACTGGAACAGGCTTATAAATTGACACGTGTATGAAAATTTCACATGAATGCAGATATAGGAATTTGTTTTTTTCTAGTTTGTAATAATATTTAGGGCTCATATCGCTCCTATCTGGTCTCGGATGTTCTATGAGAGATGTTTAATTGAAATCTAGTCATCTATTCCGGTACGAGTTAATCCCAAACTTGGCTTGTGTAAAATAGTCGGGTATGAGATTAGATCCATTTACATTATATTTATTATATTTAAAAAGTTGTAACTTTTAACTGGTGTATGCTAGTGCGTTTACATTTTTTTAAAAAGAAACCCAATTAATTAAAACTCTAATCCATCTTTCTTGAATTTTACATTTCCTTTTTTGATTAAAAATATATAATTCATCAAACCGCTTATTATTATAATCCAATAAAGTTTCTCCTAAAGCCACTTCTTACAATGAAATTTCCAATAATTGGAATTTAATAAGAGAGTATGGATAAAAAGTACAACTTCTCTTTTAGAATTCTAATATCCATAACATTTGAAATAAACGGGTTAGACTCGAAACTTGGCCGGTTATATATTGTGTGGGTTGGTCGGATTTAACCCACTTATTAAACGGGACGGAACTTCTAGTCCCATGACCTGAAAAAATCGAAGTAAACAAAACGAGTAAATAAGTCGGACCTAAAATTGTCACCCCTAACTTTTATGTGATCATAGCTTCAAATTAGCTTCAAAAATGGAAAAAATAAGAAGCTTTCATTCCCTTAACCCACTGCCACTACTTATGTTATTTTCCTCCTTTGGTTGGATGTTTCTTTTCAAATCCCCTACCATCCAATTACGAACCAAATTAAAGTTATCATCCTTAAATCAAAGATAATACAAAGAATAAGAGTTTTACACTCCTACCAGCAAATTTCTCGTATCATAATAGATACAGTAAAAAGGAGAGGATAAGGAGAAAACAATAACCGGAGGAAGAATGAACCCTTATAATGGGGTGAGTCATCCTTCTCCAAACTTGGCACTATTACCACTCTCCATCTTCTTTTCTTCACACAATCATATTGGGGAGTATTGAACTGAAAATTTCACATCTGTATGGAAAAATTATATAATGGACCGGCAATGCCAACTCAGAGTGATGGACTGGTCAAACTAATAGGATAAAAATATCTATCATTTTATGTCAAATTCTCCTGGAACTCATAGGTGGTAGGTTTTCGAGATTTGAATTTCATTAATTCTCTTCGTGAACGTTTCGACACAAAATCATCGGTGTCGGCATCCTATTAGTTTTGATGATCAAACTCAACTTACAATACCATAGTCACTATACAAAATAACTCTAAAACGAGATGAAATGCAGGTAAGGCTTGTTTCACCCAAAAATGCTTTAGGATATGGGAATAACCAATAACTAAAGGCCAACATACACGAGTAATTAACAGTGATCTGCGATAATTCTAATTTAGTATCGTGAGGTGATCGTTCAAACAAATTGGTTGGTTACGCATGGAATTTCATGCTAAATTACTAGAAGAGAATAAATGACATTTGAATTTAGAAGAAACAATCACCTAAGTAATCATCCATTAACTCTAGAAATTTGGCATAAAATCTAACGTATAATCACTTAATTGATTTGGAGGATCCAACTCATCATACTAAGTTGTCATTCTCGATCCACTATGTAATTTTTCGTTAAAATAATAAGTAGCGTGTTCTATTATAAAATAATATGGTCAGAATTAAGGAAAATTATATATTACTCGTAAATTTAGATCCCAGTGCGTTCAGATTGATTATCTAAGCTAATAGGAAAAGCGACATCTATGATTTTACCTCAAATCCCCTAGAGTTAATACGTGGATACCGAGGTAATTAGTTTTCAAAAATTGAATTATCATTCTATCACCATCCTATTAGGATGAGCATATAATTGCTGGATTGCTATATAATGCTCTATTCTAAGGGGTCTGAAAAGATGATATTGAAGAACCATCGAAGCTGCAGACTTTATAAATCAGGGCGTGAACAGCCAAAAACAAAATACCAGGAAAGAGGAGAGAAATACCAGGAGAGAGAGTGTGAGTAGTTTTCCCTTTCTGCATCCCTTTCTGGTCAGCACTGAGCCTGGTATGCTTAGCAGCCGCGACTCGATCATCTTCCCGAGTGGGTAGTTCCATGGATAAAGTCTTTGGTAGGTTGCAGGATTCACCAATATTAACAGACTGAGACCCAAATGCACCACTCCACCATGGCACTAAAGACAACTGCCCAATTGGGCTATGCACAATCCCTTCATGCTCTTTGAAGTACAGAGTTTTCATAGCCATCGAATCAAAATCACTCTTAATTGTCTTAATTTGTCAAACTCAATCTAATTCCTGCAGTTCATACAAAGATGAAACATTGTCCATGATCAGAACCCAAAATTTCTGCACAATTTCTACTTCATGAAAATATGAACAAACATAAGATACCCAATTGAAATTGAATCACCAAAGATCATCAAATCAACCCATATAAGTCAAAAATTAAAGGAAAGACCTTTAATCAAGCATCAATCAAATTCCCTATAAATGAAAAAAGATCACTGCTTTAATTACATCACACAAACCCATAAAGCGAAGAAACCACATAAACATGAAACAAAATAAAAAGGGTAGATTTTGTAAACAAACCCATGTTAGAAATTTGAATACAAAGACAGTGACAACTGACAACACAAGCTTGAGATCACATAACATAAAACAGGACAAACAAGAGAGAAATAAATCACCAAAATTCCCAAAAACAGGAGGAGGAAGAAAACAGTAAGAGAAAGAGTAAGCAAGAAGAAGAAGAGGTTGCTTACTTAATTAGTTGGAGAGCGGAGTAGGAGCAGAAATCTAACCCCATTTGTTAGGAGCCATGTCGGTACAAATTGAAGCCGAGAGAGAGGGAGAGGGAGAGGGAGAGGCAGAAGGAGAGGAGAGGGCACAATCAATAAAAGAGAAGCAAGTGTAATGGAACTCCACGCCAGTAACCAATAAGCAGTAGCTTTCATGCCATGTCCTTTTGCACACTCTCTACTATATAGCCTGTAGTGCCAATTGTATTTGTATAAAATAACCTTCGTCGTCACCTCTCTCTGTTTGTCGCTTTCTTTGTCTTTTTAACTTCTCTTTTTTCTCCCTTTTCTAATCACCAATAAAAATCATCACACACCTACGTTTTACTATTATGGAACTAAACCAATTTTATTCTTTAAATTTCTTAATATTCTTTATACTTATGTGGATCGTAATCATATGATACACCAGATTTATATTTTTTTTAGTATTTTTTTTGTCCCAACAGAAGTATTAGCTAAATAATTAATAATCATTACAATGCTGAAGATCGAAATCATAATATGCGTCATAAAGACGACATGCACTAACTAATTGAATTACCGCTGAATAATTCTTAATATAATTTTTAATTGCAGTTTAATCATTTCAATTTTATAAAATTTTGACTCAATTAGAAATTTACAAACACACTGTTTATGTTATAGCTTCTTCTTTTTTCTGTTTAATAAATACAATTGAATTTTAGCACTTATTGTTCAAATTCTATCAAAGTGCATTATTTTCAAGCTAATCTTGTTAAAATCTTATACCAAACTAATTAATGTGCTAATCAATTGTACTTAGTACTTAATAAATCATTTTGTAAGCCTAATATAATTTATTTAAACAGTATATATTTTAATTATAGTATGTTGATTTCCCACTTAGGTATATATATATCTATCCCAATATAGTAATAACGGCGCGTCTAGACTGTGATATTGGTCAGTTGTAGATCACAACAAGCTCTTCGTTAAAAAGAAAATGGGGATAACTATCTGTTAAGAGCGTTTAAGTGGATTACAGGTAGTTTTGATAGGTCAAGTAGGTTTTAAATATGGAGGATTAATATCTTTATTTTCTACTTCAGCCTTTGGAATTATATTGCTTTTATATTTTGAATGATTGCATCATTGCTAGGTCATACTATTTGCATTTAATTAAAAATTGTGTTTGATCACGATACTTTCCAAACAAAATCAAAGAATCTTAAATTCAACTCAAATAGACGATGGCTAAAGTCTAATGAAGAAAATATCTCGAATTTGCTTGGTAGTATTCACACACATGGTTTTAAAAAATAGACCGGACTGGTCAGTTCAACTAGTAAAATCGGAGATCGGTTTGATTTCCGTTCTAATTTTGGCCTAAAATTAGACGTTGGTTGAAACAGTAAAAAAATAGTGTTCTGATCGGTTAGACCGAGACTCACAATATATAATATGACCTAACCAACTTGATTTTTGATCCCCCCATTGCTCTTTCTCGAATTCATCTTACTCTCTAAATTGTTATACATAGGGGATTGCTCTCCTAGTGTAGTGTAGTTTACTTCATTAAAACCAGAATTTTGTGACATCTCTTTTTCATTTGATCCTTTGATATGGCGATCAATGATTTGTCATGTTGTTGTTGTTGTTGCGCATGCAAAATCCAAATCCTGAAAAAGGATAGTGTACAGTGTGTCACTCCTTGTTGTACCTCAACACTTTTTGCTTCTTTTTTTCTTTAAACAAAACTTAGGTACGCCAAACAATCTACTATACTGCCCAAGTGCTCTGCCTTTTATTCCTTCTCACTTTTTTTCTTCACTGCTCACATACTCATTATCCATTTCAATTTATATATAATTTTTTTCATTCACGAACTCGAAAAATATGCAAATAAGTCATAAGTTATGAGAATGATTCATGATTTCGTATTTATTTACTAATTTATCAACACACTTCTCACGTAAGAGTCTTTTAGATTTAAAACTATAGGTATTAAAATCGAATAAGATAACGAACAAAATAAATAAATAATTCAATCAAATTGTATCATTATGCCGTTTTGAATCGTTTTGAATTTATCACGCACAAATCTAGTGCTCCACTAATTAAATATGGAAGCCGCACCGACGGAATTAATTCTGTAATTTTCTTGCAGAAAATGAGAGAAAAAATTCTTTACTCTAAACTTCTGATAGGCCATCTGCTACGTGTCAGCTGGAGAACAAAAAAGTGGAGCCTGTTTAGGAACTTCACAAGTGGAGATCTCCTGTAAGTGCACATAGAAAAAGTTGCGACCGTGTTTTTATTTATTTTTTATCTTCCAACGGAATATTTTGCAATCTACATCGGATTTCGTTCCTTTTTTACCAATTTTTTAACAGCTACTACCAAACAACCACTCCACAAACAAATTGGGGTTCCTGCGGAGAAGTTGAAACCTTGTCCTTTTCGGTGTAAGGACGTCGGTAGATTAACTCGATACGAATAAAATGACTCTCGATTCATTTTTACAATATTAAGATAACGATTGATTACTATTTTTTAAGTGTTTCTAGCCAATTGTTTTCAATTATTTTATTTACTACGTTCAATCGATACTAATTTTGATTCCCCGATATATCGAAAACGATGAAAATAACATTATTTTAAGGACAAATAGAAGTAATCAGGACCGAGAGAGTAGCTGTTTTGGCAATAAAATATATTAAATAAAACAAGTCAAATTTTCTTAAAATATACTTAGTACTGGTAACTACTAGAATTGATAATTAAATTTTAATATTGGAGGAAAAAAAATAAAAAAAGCAACCAACTTTTTTAATGTTAATTAATTTGGGAGTCAACGGCTGGGTCAACAATTTCAGATGAAGATAGAAAGGAATCAAAGGTTTTGGCAAGAGAACATGCAGGTAGAAAGTAACATAGGGTGGGGATTAAATGGGATTGCCACTAAGCAAGTGGATTAGCGTTTGTTTTTTCTTTATTTGTCTTAATTAAGTAGTGCTGATTATTATGATATAGTTTAATTATATTTTCAAAAAAATTGATATTTTGCACTAAAGAAATTCTTTTACGAGAATCTTTTATAAGCTTCATAATCACAATTAGATCATAGATTCTCTTCTGCGATGGAGCAACCAACAAGCAAGTGGGCTTCCATTAATTATTGTTTTTTTTATTATATATAGGTCGGACAATTGTGTGACATTTGCATATAGGTGGATATCATTAGTCAAACATTGCAATAGTTTATGGGCTCCAATTCTTATATTGTAACGTGGATTAGTTAAGATTAGTTATGGGGTCAGTTTATGGTCGTATTAAGGGTGTTTGGAGTGTTATTGGCTTCCTAATGCTAGGCTAGGGAAATTTGGGAGAAAAATATAATTAATACGGTAGAATTTAATACAACGAAAAAAATAATTTATTTATTTTTAGACATTTAAAAAACACTCACATTGGCGAGGGAAATGCGTTTATTCCATTCCATTCACTTCCTCCTTCTCTTAATAAGCATTAGAGTTCGGTACTTACATCTCCAATCTCATGTCTGAAGTGAATTTCTTCTAGCGATACCTGATATGTTACTGGATCCTCTCTCTTTTTTATTTAGAAATACTCAATATATCACTAACCTTCTTGATGTTAAAAAAATATAATTATATTGTATTAGAGAAATAAACGTCTACAATCCCTCTTAATGGAATGGTTTTACAAAAACCTTAGGATTTTGATTTGCACACCCTCCCATTTTTTCCCCTCGAACAAAGTACAATGAAACCCACCATCTTGAGCCCAACGATCTTTCCCTCGATCTGAGTCCTATATAGCCATCACCAGTCCCCACCAACTTCAAATTCCACCAAAAGTTTTACCTTAGTTCATGTTTACCCTCGAACTGTCATTAAGGCCCATCAATTCTAGTTCAGTCTAAAAATTAGTCTTGTGTTATTCACAACAAAGTCCATTCCATAAGGTCCATTGAACTTAGTTTTGCTACCTACTACTTATTAGAGAAATAAAAATCAACAGGTTTTTTTTAATGAAATAATACTTTTTATTTTGGGACCAAACCTCCCGAACCACGAATTTTTTAAAACGCGTCATTTTATTTTATTTTATAGAAAAAAAATCTCATTTCATTAAAATTTTCACTACTATTTTTTTTTTTAATATAGAATTTTAGTAGGCACCCCTCTTTATATTGTTATACAGCTTTGAAATTCAAAATACACGTTTCTATTACGTTTTGATAAATCTGTAATAACCTACCTTAGTTTATATAAATACAAGCTAAGAAAACATACAAACAATAATAAAGGGTAGGAAAAAGTCCGTTTTATTTTATCTTGGAATCCAAATCTACAGTAAACCCCTCCATAAATTCCTTTATACTGTTTGATAATAATAATTCAAAAGTAAATGATCGATCATAATTTAGTCAGCATAAATGGACGATTGAGATTTAGTCACACCGGTTGCGGTTAAATTGTACTATTAGTCACATTGATTCCTCTAAATATGTTTTGGAGACATTGAGTCCCTCTATGTATATTTAGGTGACACTTTAGGTCCCTGTCGCTTATATGTCCAGCAATCGGATTTTTTTCTAGATCAAAGTCGTCAATGTCAGTAATTTTTATTATTTTTTATTCCACCTCACACGTCACGTCACTTTATTTTGAATATTTTATTCACAGAGCCCACCCATAAATATTTTGAATTTTAAACGATTTTTTTTTCAGAAATTCATTTTCCACGTGTAACGTGACGTGGCATGTGAGGTGAAATAAAAAATAATAAAAATTATTGACGTAAACGACTCTGATTGTTGGACATATAAACGAGAGGAATTTAATGTGTCCAAAACATAAATAAAGAGGTAAATGTGTCCGAATGGTCATAGTACGACGGTAGTTGGCAGTGATCTGGTGACAAAATAGCATCATCCGTTAACTATTTGGTCACCAAGTACTTGATTTCATTCTATATATGTGTGTGCATTCACTATAAACGTCATTAGGAGATTTGAAGGCGAGATTTGATCCTCTTTTGTATTTTTCTCTCTATCTATTCACTTTCATGTTTTTCTTGGGTATCAATTCTTAGTTTAGAGAACGTGTTGGCTCGTAATATGTGGAATTTTTGCATGGCATGTAGGTTAAGTACAAAGATGTTGAATTACGTTTTGGCAAACTATATCCATAAAACTAAATATATTCTTTTGCACACTTAATTAGAAAAACCTAATAGTGCAAAGTTTTTAATTAAATCCAAATTAATCCCAATTTTTTTTTAAAGTTTCACAACTTTAGTTTGCAAAATGCGAGAAAAACATTGGTCCATCAAACAATGCAAACCCATGAATAGTAGTCACCAAAAGTTTATCCTACCAAAGCCAGCAAGAGCATAACTCACTTACCAAAACATCAAATCTTTAATATCTTGACCAAATGATTTCTTTACCCAAATGCAATTATTCTTCAAATCCACCAAAAAAAATTCCTTTGTCCTAGATTACAATTTTCCTATATAAACCCTCTTCAAGGTGAGGATTTAGAGCACACAGAAATTACAAAGAATGAGTAATTAGAAAACTAAAAGACGAAAAGAAAAAGAATAAAATTAATAAAATGGCTAGGAAGAAGGTTAAGCTTATGTTTATAGCAAATGACAGTGCTAGGAGAGCTAGTCTTAAAAAAAGGAGAGCTGGGTTGATAAAAAAAGTGAGTGAGCTAACAATTCTGTGTGGTGTAAGTGCTTTCATCATAATCTACAGTCCTGACGATCCTGAGCCAATGATTTGGCCATCGAAATCGGTGGTTGAGCAGTTGATGGGGCAGTTTTGGAACATGTCCGAGATGGAGAGGAGCAAGAAGATGATGAATCAGCAGAGTTACTTGAAGGATCGGGTCGGGAAATTCGAGGACCAGGTGAAGAAGCAGGATAAAAAGATTCGAGAATTGGAGCTGGGGCTCCTGATGCACAAAATGCATCAGGATAGAGATGGTGCTGGAATTGAATCGGAGGAGTTGTTCAGTCTGCTTTGGTTAGTAGATGATAAGATGAAGGAGATTATAGACAGGGCCAGTTATTTTGAAAAGCTTCCTCCCCTGGATCCTGATAGTATTTCTGCTGGCCCTGTTGACTCATCTGTTCTTCATCCTGCTAATGCTTCCATGGAGGGGCAATGGTTTGGGAGAAATGCAGGTGGATCTAGCAGCAGCAACAACAACAACATTGCTATTGCTGCTGCCGCGGCAGGTGGGGCCCACTATGGAAATTATGGTGGTGGTGGTGGAAACCTGAGTGATCTTTTGACTCTGGGGCCAATGCCGGATTATGGTGGTGCGGATAGGTTCGATCTCGGGCTGCACCCTTCTTCCTATGGCTTAGGACTCGGGCTGCAGCCTGATCCTGCCAATCTTGGAGCTGCTGCTGCTGCTGGCGGAGGCCGTGGTGGTGGGATTCCATTTGGTGGGTTGGGGCTGAGTCTTGATGGCGCTGGAACTAGCGATGGTGATGTTGGGTTGCCTGGATTCTATGGTGGTCCGAGTGATCCATATGGTTTGAACAACGGCTGGCCTTATCCTCCACCTCCTCCTCCTACTTATTACAATTTCTATCCTTGATTCAGTTTTGTGTTGAGTTATGTTAGTGTCAGGCCAGTTTAGTGCTAAATGTTGTTGTTGTCTTTTATGTTTTCTTTCAAAGTCATCTAGGATGACCAGAGCTGTAGCAATACGACAGTCTGTACCGACCAACACTAAATTTTCTGGCCCTAACTGGTGTTGGTTGTTTGTTCTGTTAAGTTTTCCTTAATAAGGTCACCATGCGTGTGGTTAACTCATGTCACCTAATTAAGCTCCATGCTTAATCTTAATAATGCTATGTTTTGTTTTCCCTTGTTTGCGTCTTTATTGCCGCTGTGCTTGCCATTTTCATTCATCTTTTGTACTCTAATTAAGACTAACAATTGACTAATTAATCTCTCATCAGATAATATATAGCATAAAGAAATTGTCTAAAATGGGTTTTTTAGAATTTAGGAAGAATTAACCCCAAAAAAAAGTTCAGGAAGAATGGTTAGACAGTTAAAACTTGCATAAATGGGACAGGAAAATTTAAGTGGGATGAGCTTATTAGCAAGTTCGTATGAATCTATGCTTGCATTCATATTCATTTTTGCACTCCTTCATCTTGTAAATCGAAATCGAAAACGAAAAATTGAAAATAGAAGCCAATCAAGCAAAACTAAAATCCTTCATTAGGAAGGAGAAGAAAAGGAAAACTGTCCTCAGTACGTCATTCCATTTGTCACCCTAGCGGCGTGGTTGCATCCCAACGAAATAATTAACGGGCTGGGTTTAATTAACATCCAACTTATTAACAAAATTTTAAGAATAATTAAAAATCTTTACAAGACGGACGACAATGAGGAAAGAAATTAACAGGTAGTCAATGACAACACTTTGTTGGATGCTATCCGGCAATAACAAATTTCTTCATGGTTACAAAAGTTACAACGGAGTTTACTATCAAAAAATAAGGAAAGAGAAAATTTCATCACAACAATTGCTCTGCATACAATTACAAATAACAGTTGAAGTTACGAGATGCGACGTCATTTTCATAATAGAGTTAGTAATCATGGAAAAGGTAGTTCACAACAAAACAATCTTTTCTCATTTAATCACAAATAACAATCAGGGTATTTTGATTTACACACTGTGCCGCACCTCTGGAAAAATACAACAACATGCTGTCTGGAGAACAGAAGAGTATAGACCGATGTGCAAGCTCTTTGAAATCGGAAGCAGAAAATAAGTTACAGCATACCAGGAAGGAATAATCTACAAGCAATCCTCAGCTCAGCACCATTAAAAGAACTTGCTATACTGGCTGGTGAGAGACTCCTTAAGATTTGAGTAAACCCCATAAAGAGAGTACTGCCTAAGGTTGGCTACTTCATACCATGAGTTGAGAGGTGAATAGTGCTTATCAGTTCCAGAGAATGCTAGCTGTATCCCAAGGCTGCAGTCTACATTACCTCCACCTTTTTTGCAATCGTTTGTTCTGATTGCACAGTCCTGATTGTTGAGGCAGACAAAGTTAGAATTGGAATTTTGGGAACATTTTGAGCAGCCATCCCTTTTCCAATACAAGTTCTGCAGCCTGCCCTTTTTAAACTCGAGCACCTGTATCAACAAAACTTCAGTGGGTATCCGAACATCTTAGAAGTTCAAATTAGAGAACATAAGCGATGTTGAATCTTCTCTTACCAGGGTAAAACTGGTTACAGTGTATGAACTATTTGCAACAAAAGCAAGGTTGGACCTTGCGGCATATTTTCGACCAGCAAATGCAACCATATAACCATAATTTTCCTGGAAAAGTCAAAATCACAAGCATGTTACGTCAAGCTACATACAAATTGTACATCTATAACTTCATCCATGATGTTCAAGCTAGGACAGTAGGACAGATGCAGCATAACAAGAATACAATGTTTCATTGTTGCTTGAAAAATATAAACCACTTGCAAGGATATGCTACTGAAAATATATATTCTGAACATGTGTGATAATGTGCGGTAGCCATCAAGCATAACCCTATCTCTAAGCATTCTTTATGTTTTAGTTTCTTTTAACTAAGCACAGAAAGTATTTCGCAACCATTAAGTGAGTATCAGTATTAGCTGATAAAGATATATTGAGTAGGTCAATAGTAAGAACAACACAAGTTGATCAAAGTACCAACAAACCTAATACGCATTTTAGTAGACTGCCAAAACATCTCCAAGTATCCAGAACTTATGTTACTATTTCCTCTTTTTCACTTAGTAAGTTCAGAAAGGAATTAGTTTCTCCAACCGTTATCAGATACGATAGTGAGCATAACGAAAATAGTTTCAACTAAGTATTACTAGCATATCTGAAACTGATCAACAACAGAACTGATAAATATCCAACAACAATCCCGCACCACCTATCACTCCATGCATCCAAAATCAAGTTCTAATCATTATCATATTTTATCAAGCATGAGCAAAGATCCAGGCCAAATAATGGCGCAATACATATATGCTGGGGAAATTGATGCACATCTCTTTCCTAGTTCAAGCACCAGCACTACCCAACCGAACATTGTAGTATTGAACTAGCAGGGGACAGAATCCAATTCTAACCAAAGTGATCAAAACGGGAACAGCATACCACCTAAAGCACAACAATACGACAAATAAACTCCTAAAACTCTCTACTTCAAGCAAAAACTTAAGTTCATTTATACTCCTGAAAATCGCAGGGAGAAAGAAAGAGAAGTTAAATCATTAACTTACCGGGATGAAGTTGGAGTTGTTGATGGTGAGTAGCGAGATCTCATCGACTTTAGGTCTGAAGATCGAGATCTGCGCGTTTTGGTTGGAGAGAGAGAGTCTGCGGTCACAGGGTGACAACTGGAGACTGAAGTTGGAGTTGAGGAAGAAGGCCGGGCGTGAAGCAAACGCGATGCCGAAAGTGAAATCGTCGGATACTTGCACAGTCGTGTCAACGCAAGGGGAGTAGACGTTGTTAGTATTTTCCGATTCGACGACCGACGAGAAGGATGAGAAGAGAAGAGTTAGGAGGATACAAAGGAGAAGTCTGAAGATTGATGATGTTCTTGCTTCCGCCATTGTTGGCTGAGTTTGGCTGCTGATTTCTGATTTTGACTCTGAGATGGAGAAGAGAGGTTGGACTCGGAAGGGAGGAAGAGTGGACGACAAACGAACCTGTGTAGAACGGCGCGTCATGGGCTTGATTCAGGAATACAGGCCTGAATCATTTGTAGTAGGCCCATGTAATTAAAATAATTTGACTGGATTAAAATAATTTTGATGGGCCGGTCAAAAAAAATTGATGGGGAAGGCTTTAAAGATGTTGATGAAATTGCTACTCATCATTTAAACAAGAATAATGATTTTGAGTAATTAATTAATTACTCACTCTGGTCTCCATTAAATGACGTTTAAATAC